>AWOL01S0067267.1:51970-73018 GCA_000715115.1 Nicotiana otophora
TTCCATTCTTTTGAGAAGCTAGCAGCCCGAGGAGATTTTGACATGTTTGGTGCGTTCACAATATGTGGGAGTAGCGGTTGCTGTCCGGTAACAATTTCAAAAATGCTTTTGTTGGTACTTGAGCGCTTTTGTGAATTGAAACACAGTTGAGCAACATCCAAAAGATTCACCCAGTTCTTTTGCGATCCGGTTACGAAGTACCGGAGATATTCCTCTAGCATGCCATTGAATCGCTCCGTCTGGCCATCAGATTACGGATGAAAACTTGAGCTACGACTCAATTTTGACCCGAGGCACTTAAAGAGTTGGGTCTAAAAGTTGCTAGTGAAGCGTGAGTTACGATCACTAATGATGTCTTTAGGAAGGCCCCAATATTTGACGACATGAGAGAAGAAGTCGAGCTGTATCTTCTGCTGATATATATTGTGGGGATGCTATAAAGGCAGCATACTTGGAAAATCGATCCACCACAACCAAGATAGTTGGGTGATCTCCGACCTTGGACAATCCAGTGATGAAGTCTAGGGAAACGCTTTCCCAAGGTCTTTTTGGGACATCGAGTGGTTCTAAGAGTCCTGCGTGCGTCAAGCAGTCTGACTTGTCCTTCTGGCATACTAGACAAGTCTTCACACACTGAGCGACATCGTCGACCATTTGAGGCCAATAATATGCACGACGAAGCAATGCCATGGTGTGTTCCTCACCGGGATGACCGACCCACAAAGTATTGTGGCATTCTGCCAAAAAATTCCTTCGCAGATCCCCTCATTTAGGAACATAAAGTCGGTTCCCTTTCACTTTCAGGAAACCATCTTCTGTGTAGAACTAGCGAGTCTTGCCCTGTCCTGCCAAATCAACCAAATACTGTGCAGCGGGATCCTTGATGAGTAGATCCTATATATGGTCTTTTATGGTGGTTGTTACTTCGCTTCCCTTTAGGGCGGCGAGTATGCACACCGATGCTAGATCAACCCTCTGACTGAGCGCATCAGCAACATGGGTAGTCTTCCCACTTCGGTACTCCAGGTTGAAGTGAAATTCCGCTATGAGTTCCTGCTACCTAGCCTGTCGACCATTCAGCTTTGGCTGGGTCATGAAATGACTAACAGCTATGTTGTCTGTCTTAACCATGAACGGGGTTCCCAGTAGATAATGCCTCCAAAGGCGTAAGCAATGAACGGCAGCCAATAATTCTTTTTCGTGGGCGGCATAGCGCCCCTCTACATCTTTCAGTTTCCGGCTCTCATATGCTATGTGATGCCCTTCTTGTAGTAAGACTCCACCAAGTGCATAGTCGGAGGCATCCGTTTGTACCTCTAATGGCTTGGCCAAGTCAGGGAGGGCCAAAACGGGGCTACTGGACATGGCCATTTTCAATGCGTTGAAGGCCTCTACTCGCTTGGGACCCCAATCCCAGGGTGTGACCTTTTTGAGAAGTTCTATCAGCGGCACTGCAATAAGGGAGTAACTTTTCACAAAACGCCGATAGAAGTTGCATAGTCCAAGGAACGACCTCAAGGCGTGGATATCCTTAGGCGGAGGCCATTCTGTGATGGCCTAAATCTTCTGTTGGTCCATCTTGATCCGTCCTTCCTCGATGACATGTCCGAGGAAGTCAATTTGTTTCTGAGTAAAGGAGCACTTGGATAGCTTCGCATATAGTTCGTGCTCCCACAATCGGGCTAAGACCTTTCACAAATGCTCCAGGTGTTCTTCCAGTGTCTGGCTATATACTACAATGTCATCCAAATAGACCACGATGAATTCGTCAATGTATTCTCGGAAGACTTGGTTCATTAGGGTGCAAAATGTGGCTGGCGCATTAGTCAAGCTGAATGGCATAACCAGGAAGTCGAACGACCCATATCTCATCACGTAGTTCGTCTTGTGTTCATCACCCTCTACAATCCAAACTTGCCAATAACCCATCCTCAGGTCTATTTTGGTGAATACCGTCGCACCACCCAGTCTATCAAACAAATCCGCTATTAGCGGAATAGGGTACTTGTTCTTCACGGTGATTTTGTTCAGAGCACGATAATCCACACAGAGTCGTAAACTGCCATCATATTTCTTTTGGAATAGCACAGGGGACTCGTATGAGGACTTGGAGGGCACGATGATCCCTGTGTCTAGCATTTCCGTCAATTGTTGGGTTGTGACATTCTGTATGGTGCCCGGGCAGGTGGCTTAGCACCCGGCACCAACTCAATCTCATGGTACACAGTGCGCCTAGGCAGGACTCACTTTGGCATGTCTTGTGGCATTATGTCTTCAAATTCCAGTAACAGCTCCTTCACGGGTGCAGGAATGGGACTCGAGGAGCATTCTATATCTTCCATACAGAGGGTAGCCAGGAATGTGGGTTCATGTCTTTTGACCCCCTTCTTCAACTGCAAGGCCGAGATGTTCTCGGCGGCCATCTTCATGGGCATGCACGGAATGATGCAGGGCTTGGCCTCATTTGCTCCCATCATCAGTAGCATGTCTGCATATGGTGCGGGCATGGTGTTGGTCTGTCTCAGGAATTCCAACCCCACTATTAACTCGAAGTCATCTATGATCACTACGCGTAAGTTGAACTTTCCTTCATAAGGGCCAAGCTTCACTGGTACTTCTTTGGCTATTCCACCCACTGGCTGAGGTGGTGAGTTGATAGCCTTCACACGACCTTTGCCCTTTCCTACAACTAGTCCAAGGTGCTCCACCTGAGTCGAGGCTAAGTAGTTGTGGGTAGCACCCGTGTCTATCATTGCCTGAATGGGTTTGCCATTTACCTTCATGTCGACGAACATTAAGGTCCTCTTTTGATGAGTAGGAGTCCTCTCATTTGCCTTCTTTTTTCCTTTCTTGGCGATTGGACAAGGGTCCTTCTTCTTGTGGATACCAGCACTGGTTCCCGCTAAGGGCTCAGAAATAGAGCCAACAATTGCATTGAATGCACCTACTGGTTCGGTCTGGTCCGCATCATCGGCGTCGTCATCCGTACCATCCTCAAAAGCTTGATGGTCGTTCATCTGTGCATGTAGGCATTCATTATTCCAATGTGGTCCGCCACAATGACGACATCTTGAGGGGGGTTTCCTCTCCCGATCATTGTTGTTAGATGCAGCACTAGTACTGCCTAAAGAGGGAGCCTTAGATTTGGGTGCACTCCGGTCTCCTCCACTTCTGCTTGGGCCACCAGTGTTCGGCTAGCCCCCTTTGTATCCTCCTCGGACCGGCTGTTGAGGCCTATCCTTCCGGGCTTCCACTTGATAATCTCCAAGGCACTCTGCTGCTTGGATCGCCTTAGATAACGTGTCTACAACTCCATGCGGGCATAAGGTTTCAACCCTTCTAGGAAGGTGAAGAGTTTGTCTTTGTCCCCCATGTCACGGATGTTCAGCATGAGCGCAGAGAATTCCCGCATGTAATCTCGCACTGATTTCATATGGCGGAGCTCCCGTAGCTTTCTCTTGGCATTGTACTCAACATTTTCGGGGAAGAACTGTAGGCGTATGGCTGCCTTCAGTTATGCCCATGTCTCGAGGGCATCTTCACCAGCCTTGATGGCTTCGTATTTCACCCGCCACCAGAGTTTGGCATCACCCTGAAGATACATGGCAGCAGTCGCTACCTTCTTAGCTTCTTCTAGGCCTCCCACGGTATCGAAGTATGGCTTTGGCTCAGGAATTTTCAATTTTTGTGCCATAGGGGCGAGGTTCACACCACCCCTAAATTGGTTTCTGCCTCCTCGAAGTAGGCATTGTAAAGCAGCATTGATAATGTTGAGTTGGGCCTGTCAAGTTGTCTATAGTTTGTTGCATGGCAGTCACCCTGTCTGCCTCTTGTTCCCTTTTGGCTAAATCCTCGGCACGCTCCTGCTGGAGGGCCTCAAATTTACCACATATTTCGGCTGTCTCTGTGGCTGCCGTTTGCCGGTCTCCTTCAGAGTCGCGACTGATATTTTCTATATTAACTTCGGCCTGGACCAGTCTGCGGTCAAGGTCGTCTAACCTTTGCACTAGGCTGGTCTTTATGTCAGGCATCATTTCCACGATGAGCCGAAATACGTCAACTGTCCCCTCAAGGGTAGCGATGCGATCCCTATAATTCACCATGGTCAGAAATGGTGGTAATTGTAATATAATCCCTCGTCCGATGTCGAGCCTAGGCTCTGATACCAACTGTTACGCGGAACCTTCCTAAAGTTCCTTGGAAGGGCGACGTAAGTCTAAGCAACCGATATCAGTACGGTTGCTGTCCGCCAACTGAGGTCCCCTCCGTATGGTAGACTAGATTGTCAGTGCCGTACGGGAAAACCAATGTCATGAGCAATTGAGAGAGAGCAGAAAAGAGAATTGAGAATGAAAGAAAGCTTGATTGCTTTGAATGAAAGCTATTACAAAAAAACAACACGGTGTCGGGAGGGGGAAGGGAGGGGGACACCAGTACAGAGAATTGTTTGCTTGGTCCCCCTTAATAATGCTAAATAAAAATAAACCAAAGTTACATGACTTGACCTAAATAAGCTGTAGAAGCACACTAAAAGAAAATGCAGTAAAACTATTCTAAATTTACAATGAAAAGGACTTAGTCTTCTACAAAATAGAAACAAGTCCGTTGGCAGCAACTTTATCTTTAGCATCAGGGTCGGCGCACGCGGCGCTGTTTGCATCTGCCTGTGGCTGGGCGCTGGTGATGGCTATCGATGGGGCGACAATGGCATATGCACGCTTGTCACTTGGAACTACCGAGACCACGGGGCCGACCATGGCGTTAGGCATTGGGAGGCTTGCCAGGACGCCACGGGGCGCATCCAAGGGGTCATGGGACATGGCTGGAAAGCCGCCCATGACATAAGACATGTATAGCGTATGTATTGTATACTATGCGCTATTACTACTTTGTTTCCTTTTTTAACACATTGTTTCGGTTCTTATTTGGCAAAAAATTTACATCACTTTTTCCGGACTCTCCCAAAAGAAGGTAATGATTTGTGATTTTGTTTCTGTAACACATGAAAGACTAATTCAGTTTCTAGTGCTCTTCTTGTTTGGAGCAAATTAATTGGCAAGATTAATTAGATATAAAATAGAAGGGGGAAATGTACAATTTTAGTTTCTCAATTATTATAATTATAAATTTTAATTTCTATCCTTGTGATATCTAGTTTAGCACATTTAATTGTCAATATTAAATTTACAATTTTGGTCTCTCCACTTATGAATTTTTACAAATTTAACGAAATATTAATATGTTGCATGCCATCTGAACTCCCGACGAATTTCCGACAAGAATGTCAATCGGAAATTTGGGAATTTGTAGTAGTGTAACTACCTATATGTTAAATTTGTGTTATTTCTCTCTGTTTGAGGATAATATTGTTCTGAAAATAGTCTGAATATGATGTATTTTCAATACAAGGGACCAAATATATATATTTTAATCAATTAAATATTAAATATACTTAGCAAAATAACACAAGGACAACAAATTATAATTTACTGATAATTGAGGAACAAACAACAACAACAACCCAGTATAATCCCATTAGTGGGGCTGGGGAGGGTAGTGTGTACGCAGGCCTTATCCTTACCCTGGGATAGAGAGACTGTTTCCGATAGACCCTCGGCTCCCCTCCCTCCAAGAACTCCCCACCTTACTCTTGGGATGACTCGAACTCACAACCTCTTGATTGGAAGTAGAGGGTGCTCACCACTAAAACAACCCATTCTTGTCCTTATAATTGAGGAACCAAACAGCAATTATTTGCAGGAAAAGCACAGGCATCGTTGTATTCATTGTGTTAGCCACACATTAATGACGTGCTACGCATATTGTCTGCCTTGTTGATGCCTTCAACATGCGAATTTATAAAAAGCAGCTCGTCTTGTCTATCTAAAATTCTGTCCTGTGTGCTTTATGAGAAAATTTTAAGACCTTTTAATATGATTTGGTACATTAATTAGTGGTTGATTAAAGGGAAAGTGAGTGGTCCATAATTAATTGGTCTTTCCAACAAGGTATACGTAGGGTTGTTAAGGTAAATCCCATATGCTAGTATGTAATTGACTTTTGGTTTTATTTGCGAGTTTGAGCAGAATAAAATTGTAATGACCCGACTTGTCGTTTTAAGAATTAATGCCCCGTTCAATGGCTTAAGGTCTCGAGTAGCTTCGCAATGACCCGCGGATGTGGTCGAGTTTGATTTACTGAATATTCGGAATTAAATTAAAAGAACAATTCTTATTTAGAAGTTTAAATGGAAAGAGTTGACCGGAGAGTTGACTTTTGAGCAAACGACCCCGGAATAGAATTTTGATGATGTCAATAGCTCCGTATGGTAATTTTGGACTTAGGAGCGTGTCCGAAAAATTATTTGGAGGTCTGTAAAGGAATTTGGCCTGAAATGGCGAAAGATGATTTTTTGGGAAGTTTGACCGGGGTTGACTTTTTGATACCGGGATCAAAATCCGATTCTGAAAATTTAAATACCTCCGTTATGTCAATTATGACTTGTGTGCAAAATTTGAAGTCACTCCGGATTGATTTGATGTGTTTCGGCACAAGATACAGAATTTGAAAGTTCAAAGTCCATAAATTTTGATTTGAGACGCGATTCGTCGTTTTGATGTGATTTGAGGATTCGACTAAGTTCGTATAATATTTTAAGACTTGTTGGTGTATTTGGTTGAGATCCCGGGGACCTCGGGTGTATTCCGTATTGTTAACGGACTAGAATCGGGCTTGGTATTATAGTTGAAGCATCAGATTTTGTTGGTGCTAGTTTCCTTCTACGCGTTCGCGTAGGCCCTCTCGCATTCGCATAGAGGAAGTTTGAGTGCTGCTGGAATTTAGCCTTCGCGTTCGCGATGTAGGTTCCACTTTTGCGAAGGTGTGGAAAGATGGGCATCGCGTTTGCGTGTTGGAGCTCGCGTTCGCGAGGAGGAAGAAGAGGCAGCCGAGACCCCACACATTTGGTATTCGCGTTCGCGAATGTTTTATGCGTTCGCGAAGTTAAGGGCCAGATAGGCATCGCGTTTGCGAGTGAAGCCTCGCATTCACGAAGAAGACTTGAGGCAGCAGACTGATTTGTGCTATGCGAACACGAGAAGGGGGACCGCGTTCGCGAAGAAGAAAAATGCCTGGGCAGAATTAAAAGTCCCAAAAACGAGGGTT
Source organism: Nicotiana otophora (assembly GCA_000715115.1). Taxonomy (NCBI): domain Eukaryota; kingdom Viridiplantae; phylum Streptophyta; class Magnoliopsida; order Solanales; family Solanaceae; genus Nicotiana; species Nicotiana otophora. Next base: position 59,135 of record AWOL01S0067267.1, read on the forward strand.
TGAGTTCATAACACAAAAATCAAATTGGGAGCTCGGTAGAAGGCGATTTTTGGAGAGATTCTTGTGTGTGTATTTGGGGTAAGTAATTCTTATCCAGTTTTGATTAATTTTCATAGTTGTGCCTTTGAATCCATCATTTAATTCGGATTTTAAGGGAAGAAAATCAAGATTTTTGTAAAATCTTCCAAAAACGAAAATTTAAAATTTGGAGGTCGAGTTGTTATTGGAATTCGATAAAATTGATATGGTTGAACTCGTATCGGAACGAGTGTTCGGATTACATAAAAATTATATCGGGTTCCGAGGGGCGGGCCCCGCGTTGACTTTTGTTGACTTTTTGAAATAAATTTTTAGGTCGACATATTATTATCTGAAATTATTTACGATGAATTTTAATGAAGTTATGCAATTAATTTGGATAGATTTGAGCAGTCCGGAGGTCAATTCAAGCAAGAAGGCGATTTTGGAATATCGACATAACTTCAAAAAGGTAAGAGTCTTGCTTAACCTCGAGTGAAGAAATTATCCCTTAGGCATCGAGTCTTATGTGCCATTTGTGAAATATGAAAAGACGTGTACGTGAGGTGACGAGTACGTAATCGGGCTTATAAGTACAGAATTTATTAAGTTAAGGTCTTGGGCATATTGCGTAGTAAATTGAATAATTGTTGGCATATATTTAATCATCTGTTTGCCATACCTCAAATCACATTTATTGAATTTGTTTTTATATGACAACTTGATGTAATTATTACCTGCATATTTATGTGAATTCCGTGAGTTTGATGGTTTTATATTTTTGGAATTTAATTTTATTATGAATTTTCCTCATGCAAATAATTAATTAAGCAAGCTTAAGAAGATGTGCTAATATAATTATCTAAATTTGGTTTAATAAAGGCTTTGCTTTGTGCTGAATAATTTCTATCTCTGTTGATTGATTTTGAGGTTTTATATACATTGTGTGGAGCCTTGGGCTATTTGTTGTGAAATTAATTAATTTTATTATATCCTTGGAATTGATTGTGGCCATTGGGCAAATTATGATATGAATTGATTTTGTTATGTTGCTGCGATAATTTCCCGCGTAAATTATTGTGTTGTGTGAGTTGTTATTTTGAGGATATAAGGGTGGCGTTCCACTGTAGATATTATGCGGGTATAAGGGTGGCATTTCATTGTTGTTGCGTTTGTTGGAATATTGTCTGGGCGGAGCGATAAGGGTGGCTATAGGAGAGATAAGGGTGGCAATATGAGCGATAAGGGTGGCTTTTGATATTGTCAGGGCGGAGGGATAATGGTGGCTATTATAGGAGAGATAAGGGTGGCTATTGTCAAGGACGATATGTGATGATGTGGCGTCGTGGTGTTGGTGATTTTCATGTGATGTTATGATTTATTGTGTTTATTTTTATACCTTGTGCAATTTATCTTGTTGTTGGTAAATTGATAACAATCTGATTTATGTTGAATTGAGAACCTGTGGCTATTGCCAGGAGAATTATAAAATAAAGTGTGAGTACGAGGTGCCTTGAGTAAATAATGAGGATTTTGGCATATGAATTGTCCGTGCAGTTGTGATATGAAATGTGGGCACGAGGTGTTGTGAGTAAATGATAATGATATTTGGCACGTGAATTGTCCATGCAGTTGTGATATGAAATGAGGGCACGAGGTGCCGGAAAAATATGATGATTTAATTATGGGCACAAAGTGCCATGAAAATGGGCTGAGACCCGTATTTTTAAGATTATGAAACGAGGTGTCACATGGTGACTTCTTAATTGAAAGAATTATATTCAAAATATTTATTTGGAAGGATTTTTGTTTAGAAAGTATTATTGAAAGAATTATATTTGAAAGATATTATTTGAGGAAATTATATTTGAAGAGATTTATTGAAAGAATTATATTTGGAAAATAATTATTTGAGAAAATTATATTTGAAAAAAAGAGTTATTTGGAAGAATTATATGTGAAAGATATTTATCTGAAGGACTTGATTTAATTGGGTGTAATTGTATTTATTAATTGTTGAGCAATATTTACGATGTTCTTGTTGTCTTGCTGTGCATATCACTGGTTGTTTTATCTTGCCCTTATTGTTATCTATTTCCTATTATTTTGTATATTATATTGCACATGCTATTAGACTAGTGAGTGTCTTGACTGTACCTCGTCTCTACTCCACTGAGGTTAGTCTTGATACTTATTGGGTACCGACCGTAGTGTACTCATACTACACTTCTGCACATTTTTTTTGTGCAAAGCCAGGTATTGGAGATATCAGACTTGAGCAGAGTTAAAGCGGGATCGTAAGGATTCAAGGTAGAGCTGCTTAGTCGTCACAGTCCCTTGGAGTCTTTTTTCATTTCATTGTACTGTTAACTTTAATCAAACAGTATTGTATATTCAGTCCTCGTGATCATTCCATGTATTCAATTAGAGTTCGTGAGTCAGTACTACCAGTCTTGGGGGGAGGGGAGGGGGTTATATATTCATATTTGTTCCGCTGTTAGTTTTGATTACTTATTCAATTAAAAAAAATGACTTCAAAATGTAATTGAAATTGGCTTACCTAGTGTTAGAGACTAGGTGCCATTACGACGTCTGTGGTGGGATTTTGGGTCGTGACAAAAATACAATAGGGCTCAAGCAAAGTAGTGCAACAAAAACATCTCTACCTAACCTTAGCAATCTAATTTTTGATCCATAGAGTTCAAATCATCAAGTTTGCATTTCTTGTTTCTTTCTTCTTGTTTATTTATAATTTACTCTTTCTATATGACAACCTTTTCATTTGGAACATTAGAGAAGTTTTTATGTTATGCCAATAATTATTTTTCATTCATTTTATTAATTCAAAAACTTTGACAAACTTGATTGATGTGTGCTCTATCAACTCGTTTCTAACTAAGGTTGGTAAACAAGACATCCCATGATTAATTATCCCAGGATTAGTTATCTCACTCTCCTATAGGGATAAAAAAATACCATAATCCCGAAATTAGTTATACTACAGTTTTATCCCAACCAAATGTAAAATAAACTTATCTCAAATTTAATTCCGAGATTAACTATCCCTCCTCCCTCGTACCAAACGAGCTACTTTTTGCTTAACTACTTGTAAGTGTAATATACGAGTCATTAACATTTTAAGCTCCATACAATGATGTTATGTCAATTGGAATGGATATAGTATTAATTATTTTATTGTTTTGGCCCATTTACAGCTTAAATAAATGATAAACTAATATAGCATCCTGCGAAATAAATTTATTATATTTTTCAAATGCCAAGTTTAATGATAATTTAGAAACTTTTCTCTGACGAGCAAGTGAAAATACGAAAGACAACGCGGCAAAGGCATATATCAATTATTGAACTCTCAACTACTCTAACCAAAAAATAAAGAAAAACTCTCAACTACATCATCGACAAGCATATATATAATTTACTAGGCAGCCTCTTTATTGTGGGATCTATAGCAAGTTAGACATTTTATTAAAAGTGTTCGGTAAAATATGCATGTTCAATGTCAATGTTACTCACCACTAGTCGATGTGACTCACTGTCACGATCCAATTCTCCCTCCGTAAGATGTCGTGACGGCACCTAATCTCTACGACTAGGTAAGCCTAAATAAATGCGAAGATAACAAAAATGAAAGTAAAATTTACAACTAACTGCAACAAATAACTAAATAACCGGTAACAATGACGCTCGGCATGTACAATAACCAACACTCTAGTAATACACAGTATTTTCAAAATCCAGAATATCATAAGTCACAAGCTACAGAAGAAAACTAGTATCTCTATACACCAGAGTCTAATAAAAGAAATACGGAAGAAAAATGACATAAGAGAGAATATAGGGGGACTTCGAGGTCTGCGGACGTGACAGAGGTACCTTGAAGTCTCCGTACAACAGCAAGCACTTTTAGCTAATAGCAGGGCTGATAAGAAACACTTGGATCTGCACACAAAACATGTGCAGAAGAGTAGCATGAATACACCACAATGGTACCCAATAAATGCCAAGCCTAACCTCGGTAGAGTAGTGACGAGGTCAGGTCCGGGCCCTACTAGGATATAATAAGACATATGATATAATAAAATGAAGTAAAACGGAGAATTTAACAGAAAGAATTCACAGGGAAATAACAACACAACACAATGTGATAACAATAGGGGCGCTTCCGAGATACTGTCTCGTAGTCCCAAAAATAAATACTCAACATCAACAGGGGATCTCCCGAGATACCGTCTCGTAGTCCCAAAAGTAAATATGCGAGGAGATCTCCCGAGGTACTGCCTCGTAGTCTCAAAAGTAAATGTGCAGGGGGGGATCTCCTGAAGTACCGCCCCGTAGTCCCAAAAGTAAATATGCAGGGAGAACTTCCAAGGTACCGCCTCGTAGTCTCAAAAGTAAATACACAGCTCAAACCGATAAATACAATAGTTAACAGCAAGATTTCTACAGTATTAACTGATAAAGAACAAGGAAAAGCAGGAAATCAACTAGGCATACCTCACAGAGTTCAAATAAGCAGTTAAAGCATGTAGACATGCGATATTAGACTAAACAGGATAACTACACATATTGGAATAGCTCAATTAAGAATGAAAACAGACTAGTACTCATTTAAACGGTATAACTCAAATTAAAGGAAAAACAGGTTGCTACTCAATAAAAGTATCAGGTTTTACAACAAATAGCCCATGTATGCACTCGTCACCTCACGTACACGGCGCTCACATATCACAATAGTACCAAATCCTAAGGGGATTTTCCCCACATAAGGTTAGGTAAGCCACTTACCTCGAACCAAGCTCAATCAATCGGTAACAATACCTTTTCCACGAATATCCGACTCCGAATGGCCCAAATCTAGCTAAAATCAATTACATACCATAAATACAACTATAAGAAACTAATCTAATTAATGAAATAAAAGCTAAAGCAAGAAATTAGAAAATCATCCTAAAAGCCTCCCCGGGCCCACGTCTCGGAATCGGATAAAAGTCACAAAATATGAACACCCATTCACTCACGAGCCCGATTATGTAATTTATTTTAGAATCGGACCTCAATTTGAGGTCTAAATCCCCATTTTACAGAAATCCCTAATTCTACCCAAAACCCCTAATTTTCACCATGAAAACACTAGATTTTTGGTTGAAATCTTAGAAAATATAGTGAAATATTGAAATAAACTAGTTTAGAATCACTTACCAATGACTTGAGGAAGAAAGGTTCTTTGAAAAATCGCCTCTAGGGTTTCTTGTTTTGAAAATTTGAGAGAATGAACCATAATCCCGTCTAAGTTCCATTTTGATCAGTTGCAGATGGCGCATTTGCGACCTGAGGTTCGCATTTGTGAAACCCACTAATGTGAAGAATCAATCGCAAATGCGAAGACCTTCACATCTCTGCTTTCATCGCATTTGCAATGAATTGTTCGCAAATTCGAACTCTGACCTTCCGTAAATGCGACCAACTGATCGCAATTGCGATCTGTACCCCATTGACCCACTTCGCAAATGCGAACTTGAGGTGCTCCAGCTTCTCTTCGCAAATGTGATGAGTTGATCGCAAATGCAAACCCATCAAGGGTCGTAAATGCGAAGCCTGACCTCGTAAATTCAGGGTGGGCATCAGTCGGTTCGGTTCGGTTGTAATATTATCGGTTTAGCGTATCGGTTATCGGTTTACAAATATGGTAACCCGATAACTGAACCGATAAAATATCAGTTATCAATTAACCGATTATCGACCATTATCGGTTCGGTTATCAGTTTATCCGATAAGATAACTTATTCTAGAGTTAAGCAAAAAAGAGAAGACAATTCACATATAGTATACTAATTTTTGCGTTCTGGCCACAACTAATATTTGAAGCTTCATTTTGACAAATTGAAACAATTTGACAACATTTGCTTTTGCTTCTATACAGTACATCTGAAACTCTTTAACTCTTCTTATTAAGTACCTCAACGTCAGTGGGCTCAGAGTAGATGAAGAGATAAAATCCAATAAAAAGACCAAGCAAGAATCCAGTTCCAAAGCCAAGAATTCCCAACAGTGCTAAATTGCAAGTCAAACAAGTTAAGATTTCATTTCCATTAAACAATCAACAACAATAGGTGGCATCAGATGACAATTAATAATTCTCCAATGCCTTCACAAGATGTGAACACAAAATCAAAAAAGGAATGTATAAAATAAACTATTGACGTAACAACAGCTTTCTATCATATGCCCTATAAATACAAGAAACTTGAAACTGCTCAGGAATCTCATTTCAAGAAATTGGAAGTTTCAAAGCTGCTCAAGGATATAGCAAAAGCCTGAACTGCAGACAATTGATTTTTTACTAGTCAAGCTCAATAACTGAGATAGACACATTTGCCTGATATATCTCACTGATTGCCTAATACGTTCAATAGACATAATTGATTCTTTTATACCATCCTGAACAACAAGATTCATAATATGAGCCATACACCTCACGTTAAGGTGCTTACCATTCATGGAATTGGTCCCCCATTTAGTTAACTTCTTAGAAAGCTCCTTCACCGTCACATCATTTGAACTAGCATTATCAACTGTGACAGTGAAAATCTTTTGTAACCCCCACTCTTTCAAACAATTATCAAGACTATTTGCCGTATCTTCACCCCTATGACTAGAAATTGGACAAACATTGATAATTCTTTTATGCATTTTCCATTCATTATCAATCCAATGAACAATAATACACATATAATTTATTCATTGTAAGGAAGTCCAAGTATCAGTGGTAAGGCAAACTCTCTGATCTTTAAAAAGCTTCATCAACTTACATTTTTCCTCATTGAAAAGATCAAAACAGTCCCGAGTCACAGTTCTACGTGAAGGAATTCGAAAAAAAGGTTGTGCAACTTTCATAAAATTCATAAAACCTTCCTTTTCAACAAAGCTGAAAGGAGGTTCATCAACAATCACCATACGACACAAAGACTTCCTACACTGTTCTTGATCAAATTTCCAAGGAACAACAGCTATATCACACTTATTACCCCCCGAACAAGTTGAAACGCTAATTTTGATTGACTTGTTACACTAAAGGTATTTGTTTACAATTGGTCATATGCGTAAGCAGTGATTTCATACCATTATCTTTTGTGTTAGCAAAATATTCTCTTTTGCAATGTTTACAGACACCCTTTTTATTTCCTTCAGAATCAATAATTTGGTCAAAATGATCCCATGCAGGAGGCCTCTTTTTTCTTTGTTTCCTTACTGTCGATTGAACTGATTGAGATTGTGTCGTCGCATTTGAATTAGAAGCTCCATTTTCACCAATCACCTTATCAATTATGATATTGTCAGCCATGGGTTTGTGTCACTGTGAGTTTGAATTTAAAAGAAATCAAGCAGCGAGGCAACAAAATATTAAAAAACTAATTAGAAGAATCAACGGTAAAAGAATACATGTCCTAATTCTAAAAAAAGTTAAAAAAAGAATTATGTCAGTTAAATCTTTCTATTATGTCCTAATAACCCAAGAAAACCTAGAGAATGATGACATACTGAACATCTTAAAGAATCTACACCACTAGGATCCACTTACATACAGTTTCATAAAGAGTAGTACAATGACAAATAGAATACCCGATAGAGCTGATTTCATAAGGAGTATAATGACAATGAGAAAAAGGCAAAATGAAGTTACGAGTTAATGTTGTCATACATCTTCCCAACTTAAACAAGCTTTTCTGCGGTAAAAGAATACATGTCCTAATTCTAAAAGATGTCAAAAACAGAATTAAACCCAAAAACATAATTAAACCCAAAAATAGAATTAAACCAAAAAACAGTGACTTGTCAACTGAAATCAACCGAAACCCCAAATTACCAATATCATTATCAACATAGCCATATAAGTAATGACAACTAAAAGCAACGCACAATAGAACAATTATTATCAACATACCATTGCTTTCCCGCGTTCATCAATAGAACAATTATGTTTTTTCACTTTGCTTGTCTGTATCATATTCTGAAGGGACGAAACCTTTATAAGTTAAAGACTTTCAGACAGGTGAACCCGCAGATACTCTGGAGTACATGCAATTCCTTTCAGATATTCTTTAACAGTATTTCTTGCTGCTGTTTTAATAGAGATGAAAGAATGAAAAGGAAAGATTAGAAGTGCTTGCAGAGAAATACAAACGTGGAGAAGCAGCAAGATTTATTAGAGCAACAAGAAAATCAAAATCGATAAAGAATGCGGGTATCAAGATTTATCAACATAGTCACTGAAGAATGCGGCTGAGAAAGAATAAGAAAGAATAAAGTGAAGCCCTAGCATATGTATACACTTAAGGGTAAAGTAGTAATTTTATTAATCCTTATTGGGTTATCGGTTAACCCATTAACATAATTGGCAAACTGAGGCCCGAACCGATAACCCAATAGTGAAAAAAATTCTAAACAGTTACTGAACCGTTAACCTAATAACCCAATATCGATAACCCAATAAATAATTAACGGTTCGGGTTATCGGTTTTACCCGATATATGCCCATCCCTATCGTAAATATGAGATCAGAGGCCTGCACCAGAACTGAAACACACCAGCAATATTTCTAAGTCCGATTTCACTCCGTAGCCTATCCGAAACTCACCCGAGCCCTCGGGGCTCTAAACTAATTATGCACACAAGTCTAAAAATATCATATGAACTTGCTCGCGCGATGAAATTGGCAAAATAACACCTAGAACTACGAATTTAGCATCAAATCAAAGGAAATTTTCACGGAAACTCATGAACTTCTAATTTCACAACCGGACGCCCGAATCACGTCAAACCAACTCCGTTTCTCTCCAAATTTGACAGACAAGTCATAAATATAGTATTGGACCTATACCAAGTTCCAGAATCAAAATACGGACCCGATATCCAAAAAGTCAAACATTGGTCAAACATTTCAAAGTCATTAAGCCTTTAACTTTCAAATTTTAACAAACTGCGATAACTCGAGCTAGAGACTTCCGAATTCGATTCCGGACATATGCTTAAGTCCCAAATCACGATTCGGATGAACTGAGACCGTCAAAACATGAATCCGGGTCTGATTTCTCAAAATGTTGACCAAAATCAACTCTAATGGATCTTAAGGCAAAAATTTCATATTTTCTCATTTTTAAAATTCTTTTAAACATAAAAGCTGTTAAAAAAGCTTTTCGTACACGCAAATTGAGGAGGGTTAAGATGAGGTATTTAAGGTTTTAAAGCGTAGAATTAGGTTCTAAAACATAAGATAACCTACCGGGTCATCACATTCTCCACCTCTAAAACAACCGTTTGTCCTCGAACGAACATAGAAAAGTACCTGGGCTGGTGAAAAGGTGGGGATATCTACTCCGCATGTCCGACTCGGACTCCCAAGTAGTTGCCTCGATGGGCTGACCTCTCCACTACACTCGGACTGAAGAATAACTCTTCGACCTCAATTGACGAACCTGCCGAGCTAGAATAGCCATCGGCTCCTCCTCGTAAGTCAAATCATTGTCCAACCAGACAGAGCTAAAATATAATACGTGGGATGGATCGCCGTGATACTTCCGAAGCATGGACACATGGAACACCGGATGAATTGCTGATAGACCCAGTGGCAACGCAAGCCTGTAATCCACCCCCAGTTTCTCAAGAATCTCAAAAGGCCCGATATACCTAGCGCTCAACTTGATCTTCTTTCCGAACCTCATCTCACCCTTCATGGGTGACACCCAGAGCAAGACTCGTTCCCCAACCATGAATGCAACATCGTGAACTTTTCGATCCACATAACTCTTCTGTTTGGACTAGGCTGTGCGAAGTCGATCCTGAATCACGTTAACCTTTTCCAAAGCATCCTGAACCAAGTCTGTACCCAATAATCTAGCCTCGCCCAGCTCGAACCAACCCACTGGAGACCGACTCAGCCTACCATACAGAGCCTCATATGGTGCCATCTGGATGCTCGACTGATAACTGTTGTTGTAGGCAAACTCCGCAAGTGGCAAGAACTGATCCCACGAACCTCCAAACTCCATCACACACGCACGGAGCATATCCTCTAATATCTGAATAGTGCGCTCGAACTGCCCGTCCATCTGAGGGTAAAATGTTGTGCTCAGCTCCACTCGAGTACCCAACTCATGCTGTACGGCCCTCCAGAACAGTGATATAAACTATGTACCCCGGTCAGAGATGATGGATACAGGTACGCCATGAAGCCTGACGATCTCGCGGATATAAACTCGAGCCAACTGTTCGGAAGAATAGGTAGTCATCACATGAATGAAATGAGCTGACTTGGTCAGCCCATCTACAATTACCCAAACTGTATCAAACTTCCACTGAGTCCGTGGAAGCCCAGCAATGAAATCCATAGTGATCCGATCCCATTTCCATTCCGGAATCTCTAACTTTTGAAACAATCCACCCGGCCGCTGATGCTCATACTTTACCTGCTGGAAATTCAGACACCGAGCTACATATTCCACTATGTCCTTCTTCATTTTTCTCTACCAGTAATGCTGCCTCAAGTCCTGATACATCTTCGCGGCACCCGCATAAATGGAGTACCATGAACTGTGAGCCTTCTAGAGAATCAACTCACGCAATCCATTTACATTGGGCACACATAGCCTACCCTGCATCCTCAATGCACCATCACCTCCAATAGTGACCTCCTTAGCATCACCGTACTGAACCGTGTACTTAAGGATAAGCAAATGAGGGTCATCATAGTGACGCTCCCTGATACGATCATAAAGAGAAGACCTAGAGACCACACAAGCCAATACTCGACTCGGCTCAGAAATATCCAATCTTACAAACTGGATAGCTAAGGACTGAACATCCAATGCCATGGGCCTCTCTACTGCTGGTAGATATGCTAAGCTCCCCAAACTCTCCACCCGGCGACTCAAAGCATCCGCCACCACATTGACCTTCCCGGGATGGTACAAAATGGTAATATCCTAATCCTTAAGCAGCTCCAACCACCTCCGCTGACACAAGTTAAGATCCTTCTATTTGAACAGATGCTGCAAACTCCGGTGATCAGTGTAAATCTCATAAGGGACACCGTACAAATAATGCCGCCAAATCCTCAAGGCATGAATAATATCTGCTAACTCAAGGTCATGGATAGGATAGTTCTTCTCATGCACCTTTAGCTATCTGGACGCATAGCCAATCACCCTACCATCCTGCATCAACACCGCATCGAGACCAATCCGCAACACATAAATATATAGTATAAGACCCCGAATGTAACGACCCGATCGGTCGTTTTGAGATCTAGCGTATCGTTTGGTAGTTTGGGGCCTTGCATAGTTTCACTTCAGGTATTATGACTTGTGCCCATGGTCAGAATTAAATTTCGGGAAGTTCAGAGTTGATTTGGAAAGAAAACTCTCATTTTGGAAGCTTTAAGTTAGAAGAATTGACTAAGATTTGATTTTTGAGTAAAACACCTCGGAATTGGGATTGGAAAGTTCCAACAAGTTTGTATGATGATTTTGGACTCGGGCGTATGTCCGGATCGGGTTTTGGATGACCTGGGAGCGTTTCAACGCCTATTGTGGAAAGTTGGCATTTTGGAAGAATTTTATAAATTTGTGTTGAAGTGCATTTCAATGGTATTGATGTCCCTTTGGGATTTTGAGTCTAGGAATAGCTCTGTATGGTGATTCTGGTATTGGGAGCGCATCCAGATGTGGATTTGGAGGTCCGTAGGTCATTTCGGGGTCATTTGGCGAAAGTTAGAACTTTGAAGGTTTTTTGAGATGTTTGACCGGGAGTGGACTTTTTGATATCAGGGTCGGATTCCGATTTCGGAAGTTGGAGTAGGTCCATAATGTCGAATGTGACTTGTGTGCAAAATTTGAGGTCAATCGGACGTGATTTGATAGGTTTCGGCATCGAATGTAGAAGTTTGAAGTTTTAAAGTTTATTAAGCCTGAATTGGGATGCGATTCGTGGTTTTAGCATTGTGTGATGTGATTTGAAGGCTTGACTAATTCTGTATGGTATTTTAGGACTTGTTGGTAGGTTTGGTTGAGGTCATGGGGGGCCTCGGGGTGGTTTCGGATGGTTAACGGATCAAGTTGAAGCTTCAAGGATGGCTGAAGTGCACCAGTTCTGGTGTAATCGCACCTGCGCAAATTTGACCGCAGGTGCGTGACCGCAGAAGCGAGGAAATGGTCGCATGTGTGGTTTGGGCGAAGTTGGGCAGTGACCGCAGGTGCAAATGGTTGTCTGCACCTGCGAGGTCGCAGATGCGGAGGTGCGTCGCAAGTGCGAGAATGAGAGAAAGTTTGGGGGCACAGGTGCGGAAGCATATCCGCAGATGCGGATGCACATCTGCACATGGGATACCGCATATGCGGAAATGGGCTGGAAACCATGGATCACAGAAGCGATGGGAGATCCGCAGTAGTGGGACCGCAAATGCGGATAAGTAATCCGCAGAAACGGAAACTGGGCAGAACATAAGAGATCGAACTTGGTCATTTCTTCATTTTTATTTGGGATTTTTGGAGCTCAGTTCTTGGGCAATTTTGAGGAATCTTCATCATGTAACACAAGGTAAGTAGTTTCTCACTTGTTGTGAGCTAAATGTAAAGTTTTTATGTGGATTTAAGGAGGAAAAGTAAGGAAAATTATGGGATTTTTGGGTAGAAAACCTAGAATTGGTATTTTTGGATTTTGACCAAGAATTTGGGCATGGAATTGGAAATAAATTATATATTTGATTTCGTGAGGTTATGGGACAAAAAGTTTCGGAATCCGGGCACGTGGGCCCGATGGTAATTTTTATCGACTTTTCGAGTGGAGTTGAGAATTTGTCTAAATTGATTTGTTATGAGTATTAGAGTATATTCTTATAGGTTTGCACATTGTTTGACTAGTTTTGGAGCGACGAGCCCCGATTTGAGGTGTTAGAGCGGCGTTGGAGCCGGTTACGAAATTTCGGAGCGAGGTAAGTCTCCTGTCTAACTCATTGAGGTTGAAACTACCCTAGGTGATATATTTAATATGTGTAACTTATTGCGGGGACTACGTACGCACGAGGTGACAAGAGTCCGTACGTAGTTAGATTCAGGTTATTGTTCGGGTAGACTTAGGTTTACTTCATGTTGTACTTGTACTATAGGGATTATCCTTGCTCGTCTAATTCTTTTATTTCGCATTATGACTTGAGACTAGACATGCGTAGAGTGATGGACTTGCTAATATAGAGTTTTCGCGAGTTTTATGATTTGCCACAGAATAATGGTGTTCCTCTTACCGATTTCTCGCGCGTTATGCGTTGTCATCGAATAATTTTCCTTAAAAATTATAACTCACATGTTCATTCGTGAGTGGGGGTCAAGGACCCGTTTAAACTTCTTATTCTAATGGGATCAGGCCGTTCGCCTCAGTCGGATTTATGTTTCACACTCTCATGGGAGCGGGCCGTTCGCTTTGGCAGTTAAATAGATACATCTATGGTTCGTGCCGTTCAACCATCAGCAGTACACAGTTTAATATTTATGTTGTATCGGGCTGTACGCCTCGGTATTTATATAAAAATATCCTCATAGAATCGTGCGTAATATTTGACAAGAAGCTAGAGTATATGTGAGTCTTTCCCTGATTCGAATCATAACAACCTATTTGGTGTGGTCCATTATACATATATATATGTGCTCCAGTTGAGGAGGATTTGCTAATTAAGAGCTTGAGTTTATTGTAAGGAGGATAATTGTACCACAGATTTATACTTGTTTATTTTATTTATTTACTTTGCCTCATATTTGTTCACCTCCTTACTGTACCTGATATTATTGGACCACTAGT
>AWOL01S0067267.1:74108-130622 GCA_000715115.1 Nicotiana otophora
ATATATATGTGCTCCGGTTGAGGAGGAATTGCTAATTAAGATTTTGAGTTTATTGTAAGGAGGATAATTGTACCACATATTTACACTTGTTTATTTCATTTATTTACTTTGCCTCATATTTGTTCACCTCCTTACTGTACCTGATTTTATTGGACCACTAGTGAGTGTCAATGTCGACCCCTCGTCACAACTCTTCCGGGATTAGGCTAGATACTTACTGGGTACACGTGGATTTACGTACTCATACTACACTTGCTGCACATTTTTGTGCAGGTACTTTTATGTCCGGTGGTCCTTTGGGCATGAGGGCACGAATGATGAGGGGACTTGCCGCGAGTTGCATTTCAGGTTACGGTCCGTAGCCAGCAGAGTCTCTTCCAGGGTTATTTGTATTTTTCCCTGTCTAATTTGTATTCCGGACAAATGCTGTATTTTATTTTACTTCCTAGTTGATGATCATGTACTTGTGACACCGGGTTTTGAGGGTACTTATGAGTTTTTCAGTATTGTAATTAGGAAAATATTATCATTTACTCTGTAAATTTTATCTCTTATTATTTAATTGAAGGAAATTATGGTTTCAAAAATACTAAAATGAGTAATTAAGTTAATCAATTATTGTTGGTTGGCCTGACAGCGGTGTTAGGTGCCATCACGACCTCTAATAGAATTTGGGTCGTGACACCGAACCTATAGGAAATACCAATACTGGGGCTGTAGTCAAAGCCGTCTTGAGCTTTTGAAAGCTCTCCTCACACTCCTCTGTCCACCTGAACGGAGCACCCTTCTAGGTCAGCCTGGTTATAGGTGCTGCAATAGATGAGAAATCCTCTACAAATCGGCGGTAATACCCCGCCAAACCAAGAAAACTCCGGATCTCTGTAGCTGAGGACAGTCTGCGCCAACTCTGCACTACTTCAATCTTTTTCGGATCCACCTGGATCCTATCACTCGATACTACATGACCTAATAATGCCAATGAGTCTAGCTAAAACTTACACTTTGAAAATTTTGCATATAACTTCTTTTCTCTCAAGATCTGAAGCGCAGACCTTAGGTGCTGCTCATGGTCCTCCCGAGTCTGGGAGTACACCAGAATGTCGTCAATAAACACAATGACGAATGAGTCAAGATAGGGTCGGAACACACTGTGCATCAAGTGCATAAATGCTAATGGGGTGTTGGTAAGCCCAAATGACATCATAAGAAAATCGTAGTGACCATACCGCGTCCTGAAAGTAGTCTTCGGGATATCTGACTCCCGAATCTTCAGCTCATGATAACCTGAACGTAAGTCAATCTTGAAAAACACTCTGGCACCCTGTAACTGATCAAATAGGTCATCAAAACGAGGCAATAGATACCTGTTCTTCACCGTGACTTTATTCAACTGGCGGTAATCAATACACATCCGTATAGAACCATCCTTCTTCTTCACAAATAAGACAGGAGCCCCCCAAGGTGACACACTGGGCCGAATGAAGCCCTTATCAAGCAACTTCTATAACTGCTCCTTCAACTCCTTCAACTCAGGAGGAGCCATATGATATGGAGGAATATAGATGGGCTGAGTGCCCGACAACAAATCAATGCCAAAGTCAATATCTCTATCGGGAGGCATGCCCAGAATATCCGCTGGAAAAACATCTGGAAAATTCCTCACTACTGGGACAGACTCAATTGTAGGGGTATCAATACTGACATCTCTCACATAAGCTAGATACGCGTCACACCCCTTCTCATCCATTCGTTAAGCTTTAAGAAATGAAATAAATCTGCTAGGAGTATACTCTAAGGTACCTCTCCACTCTAATCGCGGTAATCCTATCATAGCCAGCGTCACGGTCTTAACGTGATAATCAAGAATAGCATAATGGGGCGACAATCAGTCCATGCCTAAGATAATATCAAAATCTACCATACTGAGCAATAATAAATTGGCTATGGTCTCAAAACCACTAAGAACAACCAAACACGACCGATACACACGATCAACAACAATAGATTCTCCCATAGGTGTAGATATATAAACAAGAGAACTCAAAGAATCACGGGATATGCCTAAATATGGGGCAAAATAAGATGACACATAGGAATAAATGGAGCCTGGATCATATAAAACCGACGCATCTCTATGACAGATCAGAACAATACCTGTAATGATGGAGTCGGATACTGCCTCTGTACGAGCAGGAAGAGCATAATATTTGGCCTGGCCTCCCCCTCTAGGGTGTCCTTTACCTCCCCGACCTCCACCTCGAGCTGGATGCGTAGGTGGGGCGGTAGCTGGTGCTGTAATCATAGCCTGAGGACCCGGTGGTGCATACTGTTCCTGAGAAGTTTATGGAGGTGCACCCCTCCTAAGTCTGGGGCAATCCCTCACCATATGTCGAGTGTCGCCACACTCAAAACAAGCTCTCATAGGGCGTGGCTGCTGTGACTGGCTCGGGCGAGGTCTACTGGACTGACCGCTAAAAACACCCCGTGCAAGAGGTGCACTAAATATTGGCGGTGCATAATAAGGCTCCCGGGGCCTAGAAGGGGCCGGAATACTACTGGTGGCTGGAAGAGCTGAATGAACAGGGCGACTCACATAACCCCTACAATGGCGAACTACAGCTGGGGCACGAGTACCACTATAAGTGCCAGACTCTCGAGACCTCTTGGCCTCCCTCTCCTCTCTCTCCCGAGCAAGCATTCCCTCCAATCTCCTAGCAATACTCACAACCTGCTGGTAAGAAATATCCATCTCTAAATCCCGGTCCATGCTAAGACTGATACTGGGGTGGAGTCTCTCAATAAACCGACGAACTCTCTCTCGAACTGTGGCAACCAATGCTGGTGCATGTTGGGCCAAATTACTGAAGCGAACTGCATACTTTGACACAGTCATAGCACCCTGGCACAGCTTCTCAAACTCCACGCGCCACGTGTCTCTGAGACTCTGAGGAACATACTTCCTCAAGAACATGTCCTAGAACTGGGTCTATGTAAGTGAAGCTGCCTCAGTCGGACTACCCAACTCATAAGCACGCCACCACTGATAGGTTGTTCCTCTAGGCTAGAATATAGTAAAAGAAACCCCACTCGACTCCGATACACCCATCGTACGGAGAATACGATGACACTCCTCCAGAAAACCCTGGGCATCCTCTGATGCCAATCCACTGAAGGTAGGAGTGTGGTACTTCTTGTACCTCTCAAGTCTAAGCTGCTCCGCCTCAGAAATTGCTGCCCTAACCTCAGGCTGAGCTGGAGCTACCGGCTGCATCGGTATAATCTGTGGAACCTGGTCAGCCTGAACCCGCTGCTCTGTAGTACTGGCAACGGGAGTCTGTGCTTCTCCCCCGGATTGAGATGTGGCAAGAGCAAGTGGAATCAATCCAGCCTGAGCTAAGGTGCTGAACATGCTCAGAAACTGGGCTAGATTCTCCTGGAGGGCTGGTGCAGCAACAGGTATCTCAGGTGTCTGCCCTCCAGCTGGACTAACTGGGGGCTCCTCTGTAATGGCTCGTGCGGGTGCTCTGGCTGCACCCCGTGGACGTCCTTGGCCTCTACCCCGGCCCCGACCTCTCGCGACTCTAATAGGGGGCGCAGGTGCCTAGTCATCAGATCCGCATGTACGTGTCCTCACCATCTGTGAGAGAATAGAATACAAAAGTTTAGAATTTTGAAGTCAACAATTTCCGCACGACAAGGAATCAAGGAGCAAATGTTTTTCCTAACAGTTCCATAGCCTCCCAAAAATAAGTACAGAGGTGTCCGTACCGATCCGCGAGACTCTAATAAGTCGGGTTTTGACTCACGACACCTATGAACCTAGAGCTCTGATACCAACTTGTCACGACCCAATTCTCCCTCCATAAGACGTCGTGACGGCACCTAGTCTCTACGACTAGGTAAGCCTAACAAAATACGGAGATAATAAAAATGGAAGAAAAACTTAACAACTAACTACAACAGATAACTAAATAACTGGTAACAATGCCGCTCGACATGTATAATAACCAACACTCTAGTAATACACAGTATTCCCAAAACCCGGAACATCATAAGTCATGAGCTACAGAAGGAAACTAGTATCTCTATACACCAGAGTCTAATAAAAGAAGTACGGAAGGTAAATGACATAAGAGAGAATAGAGGGGGACTTCGAGGTCTGTGGACGCGACAGAGGTACCTTGAAGTCTCCGTACAGTAGCAAGCACTCTCAGCTAATAGGGGGGCTGATAAGAAGCACCTGGATCTGCACACAAAATATGTGCAGAATAGTAGCATGAGTACACCACAATGGTACCAAGTAAGTGCCAAGCCTAACCTCGGTAGAGTAGTGACGAGGTCCGGTCCGGGACCGACTGGGATATAATAATAAGACATATGATATAATAAAATGAAGTAAAACGGAGAATTTAACAGAAAGAATTCATAGGGAAATAACAACACGACACTATGTGATAACAACAAGGACGCTCCCAAGATACCGTCTCGTAGTCCCAAAAATAAATACTAAACATCAACAGAGGATCTCTCGAGATACCGTCTCGTAGTCCCAAAAGTAAATATGCGAGGGGATATCCCGAGGTACCGCCTCGTAGTCTCAAAAGTAAATGTGCAGAGGGGATCTCCTGAGGTACCGCCTCATATTCCCAAAAGTAAATATGCAGGGAGAACTCCCGAGATAATGCCTCATAGTCTCAAAAGTAAATATGCAGGGAGAACTCCCGAAAAAACCACCTCGTAATCTCAAAAGTAAACACACAGCTCAAACCGATAAATACAACAGTTAACAACAAGATTTCTACAGTTAATACTGATAAAAAACAAGGAAAAGTAGGAGGAAAAATGACATAAGAGAGAATATAGGGGGACTTCGAGGTCTGCGGACGTGACAGAGGTACCTTGAAGTCTCCGTACAACAGCAAGCACTCTTAGCTAATAGCAGGGCTGATAAGAAACACTTGGATCTGCACACAAAACATGTGCAGAAGAGTAGCATGAATACACCACAATGGTACCCAATAAATGCCAAGCCTAACCTCGGTAGAGTAGTGACGAGGTCAGGTCCGGGCCCTACTGGGATATAATAAGACATATGATATAATAAAATGAAGTAAAACGGAGAATTTAACTGAAAGAATTCACAGGGAAATAACAACACAACACAATGTGATAACAATAGGGGCGCTCCCGAGATACTGTCTCGTAGTCCCAAAAATAAATACTCAACATCAACAGGGGATCTCCTGAGATACCGTCTCGTAGTCCCAAAAGTAAATATGCGAGGAGATCTCCCGAGGTACTGCCTCGTAGTCTCAAAAGTAAATGTGCAGGGGGGGATCTCCCGAAGTACCGCCCCGTAGTTCCAAAAGTAAATATGCAGGGAGAACTCCCGAGGTACCGCCTCGTAGTCTCAAAAGTAAACACACAGCTCAAACCGATAAATACAACAGTTAACAGCAAGATTTCTACAGTATTAACTGATAAAGAACAAGGAAAAGCAGGAAATCAACTAGGCATGCCTCACAGAGTTCAAATAAGCAGTTAAAGCACGTAGACATGCGATATTAGACTAAACAGGATAACTACACATATTGGAATAGCTCAATTAAGAATGAAAACAGACACTACTCATTTTAACGGTATAACTCAAATTAAAGGAAAAACAGGTTGCTACTCAGTAAAAGTATCGGGTTTTACAATAAATAGCCCGTGTACGCACTCGTCACCTCACGTACACGGCGCTCACATATCACAATAGTACCAAATCCTAAGGGGATTTCCCCCACACAAGGTTAGGCAAGTCACTTACCTCGAACCAAGCTCAATCAATTGGTAACAATTCGTTTTCCACTAATATCTGACTCCGAATGGCTCAAATCTAGCCAAAATCAATTACATACCATAAATACAACTATAAGAGACTAATCTAATTAATAAAATCAAAGCTAAAGCAAGAAATTAGAAAATCGCCCCCAAAGCCTCCCCGGACCCACGTCTCGGAATCGGGTAAAAGACACAAAATATGAACACCCATTCACTCACGAGCCCGGTTATGTAATTTGTTTTGGAATCGGATCTCAATTTGAGGTCTAAATCCCCATTTATAAAAATCCCTAATTCTACCCAAACCTCCCAATTTCCACCATGAAAACACAAGATTTTTGGTTGAATTCTTATGAAATGTAGTGAAAGATTGAAAGAAACTAGTTTAGAATCACTTACCAATGATTTGGGGAAGAAAGTTTCTTTGACAAATAGCCTCTAGGGTTTCTTGTGTTGAAAATTTGAGAGAATGAACCAAAATCCCGTCTAAGTCCCATTTTGATCAGTTGCAGATGTCGCATTTGCGACCTGGTGCGAACCCCGCAAATGTGAAGAATCAATCGCAAATGCGAAGACCTTCACATCTCTACTTTCATCGCATTTGCGATGAATTATTTGCAAATGCGAACTTTGACCTTCCGCAAATGCGATTCAAATGGACATTAAATCAAAGAAAATTTTTAAAAAAACTCATGAACTTCTAATTTCACAATCGGACGTCCGAATCACGTCAAACCAACTCCGTTTCTCACCAATTTTGACAGACATGTCATAAATATAGTATTGGACCTATACCGGGTTCCGAAACCAAAATACAGACCCGATATCCAAATAGTCAAACATTGGTCAAACATTTCAAAGTCATTAAGCCTTTAACTTTCTAATTTCAACAAAGTGCGATAACTCGAGCTAGGGACTTTCGAATTTGATTCCGGACATACGCCCAAGTCCCAAATCATGATACGGATCCACCGGGACCATCAAAATACGAATCCGTGTCCGTTTGCTCAAAATTTTTACCGAAGACAACTCAAATAGATCTTAAGGCAAAAATTTCATATTTTCTCAGTTTGTTTTAACATAAAACTTTCCGAAAAAATACCCGGACTGCGCACGTAAATCGAGAAGGGTTAAGATGAGGTATTTAAGGTTTTAAAGCACAGAATTTGATTCTAAAGTATAAGATGATCTATCAGGTCATCACACTCACCACTAGTTGTGGCACTTCGTCCTTGTAAATTTTGTCTCATGGTTCTCTCCCCTCTTAAATCCAACTGTCACTCTCTTCTAACAATTATTGAACCCTCTCTTCCTTCTGGACAAAATACACACTCTATCTGCTCTAATCTTTTTAAAATCAAGTGGTTTAATTAGTTTGATATCTGTTACCTGTTATTTTTTTTATGTTTTAAAATATGCTAAGTAGAAGTTTCCTTAAAGAATGGATTAGAAAAGTTTCTGGTGGGTTTTTCCAGTGATAAGTTATGCGATTTTTGTTTTGATGAATTGTCAAACTTTATGAGAGAACCAGATAAGGAACCCGATATAATTAATTATAACTAATAAGATGTCTGGTTTACTTCTCAAGTAAATCAGATAAGGGAACATTAGAGGGAACCAATGGAATCAGTTCCTCCAGTTGTCGTACAAGTCAACTCTCCAGCTGTTAAAATTGCTGCACTGTTGAAGCTTGCTAGAGACCGGACACTTTCTTGCATCATCTTTCATGACCTCACACATATATTAGCAACATGATGCAAGGTTTTGACTTAACACTTACAAACCTAAAACATTCATCCTCTCAAGTCATGTGCAGCCGCCCTTGTTTTCTCAAGAGCATTGAACAATAAAGTAGCTACAAAACAAATGACCAAATCCCAACACTGATTATGTCTTGCATCCTTTAGTATTGTTGTGTCTTTGTCTTATGTTATTGACTTGTAATTCCTACACAACATTTTAGAAGCATTCAGTAGGATATCTTTTAAACCATTATCGTTTTGGGTGTTTTGACTAGAGTTAGTCAAGTGTGTAGCTTTGTAATAGAGTTATTACAAAGAGACTTACAATAGAGTTATTGTAAGGGTTGAGGGATTAAGAGTTTAATTCCTAGATTGCAATAGGTTGTAATCTAAAGTTTGCTCAGCTAGCGAAGTTGAAATCCTACTAGGGTAGGTCGTGATTTTTAATCTTGTGAGCTGGGAGTTTTTCACGTAAATACTGTTGTGTTCTTTATTTACTATGTTTACTGTGGGAACTGATAGAGAACGAGGTTCTCTATATAGTTTGGTGGACCCTTAATTTCTATCATCCAGATAGCGAATGTTAGTTTTTATTTTAAAAAGATAAATCAAATCAATTTTTTTTAATTCCTAAATAAAATAGAATTTTAGACTTTAGTTAACATGAGATACAAGCAACTGATTATAATAGCTCCACGGACCACGACTTAAAAAGCAACTACAGGTGTTTAATTATTTGTTAATAATCGGAGTGTGAGCACAGAGAAGAAGTTGAAGCACTGATTTGTTGTTATTTCTCTCTGCCTTTATACAGCTGCTTTGGATGCAAATATATACAAGAAGGATACAATTTGATAAAGATTGAGAGGTATAGTTACACTAGGATACAAATTAATAATAGCTAAAACCTATATCCCTTATCCGAATGGGAAGGACACAGTCTAATACTCCCCTTGCAAACTAAATGTGGTGAAGACACGTTCAGTTTGGAACATAGAAGCTCGAAGCTGAAAATGGCATTGTCAAGACATCGTCCAATTGATCTTTAGACGATAAGAATTGCACTAGGAGATCCTTCTTAGCGACTCTATACCGAATAAAATGAAAATCAATCTCGACATGCTTTGTGTGAGCATGAAAGGCTAGATTAATGGAGAAGTCGGCCACACCAATGTTATCACACCACAAGATAGGAGCTTTGGCGAGGTGCACCCCAAGCCCATTGAGGATAGATTGAATCTAAGTTAGCTCGGCCGCAACGTCAACGGGTGTCTTTTATTCTGACTCAGTGGAGGATCGAACCACAATACGTTGCTTTTTCAAACACCATGAGACGAGATCATAATCAAGGAAGATAGAATACCCTCCAGTCGACTTACGATCATCTAGGGACCCTTCCCAATCTGAGTCTGTGAAAGTTTGAAAAAATAATGTGGAAGAGCGTGGAATGTGAAAATAGAAATATTGGGTGTTCTTTAAACATTGGAGAATATGCTTAACTGCAACCCATTGATTGACTATGGGATTATGCATAAATTGGAAAGATTTGTTGAAGACAAAGGCAATGTCAGGACGAGTGAGTGTGACATATTGTAAGGATCCGACAATTTTCCGATACAAAGTGACATCATGGAATAGGGGAATGTCACTAACATGGAGCTTTGAGTTCATTGCCATAGGAGTGGAAAGAGGTTTACAATGGTGCATATTAGCATTTTTGAGAAGAGAGGTAATGTACTGCTCCTGAGAGAGGATGATATCGGTAGATCCATGAGAGACTTGAATTCCAAGGAAAAAAACTCAAGGGACCAAGGTAACGAATTGAAAATTCTGCACCAAGTTTCGAGATGATGCTTTCCAGAAAGGATGAGTTGTTTCCAGTGACAATAATATCATCTACATAGACAAGATATAAGCCACTACACCATGAGCTCGATAAATAAACAAGGATGTATATGATTTTGAAGTAGTAAACCCAACAATGAGAAGGAACTTAAGGAGGCGCATGTACCATGCCCGAGGTGCCTGTTTGAGACCGTATAGGTATTTATTAAGCTTACAGACGTGATTCGGATACTGAGGATGTATAAAGCCGGAAGTTTGTGACATGAAGACTTGTTCTTGCAGCTCATGATAGAGAAGGGCATTTTGCATATCTAATTGACGCAAAACCCAATTATGAGATGTTTCCAAGGTAAGAACAATATGAACAGTAGCTGGATTAACAACGGGGTTGAACATTTTATAGTAGTCATGGCCCTCAATTGGTGAGATCTCTCAATTGGAGAGATCCCTCAATTGGTGAGATCCCTAACTGGGAGTGTGATCAAGATTTAAGGAGGGGGAAAAAGTCTCCTAAATTGATGGTAGGATGAACTAGTAAAGGTGGAGGTGATTGAGTGGGATTAGGAAACACCGGAGGAAGAACTCCAACGAGAGAGGATTGGTGAACAACTCTTGATGGAGACATGAAAACTGGAAGGGAAGCCCAAGGCACGATAGACAGAGACTGATTGGGTGTAGGGCCAAGGATCAATGGTTTGGTAAATGGAAAGTTGTGTTCATCAAAACGAACATGTCGGGCAACATAGACTCATCCAACAGATTAATCTAAATAGCGATACCTGAGGTGAGTTGAGTTATAGCCAAGAAACTGTAAGCCCACGGAAAATTTCACCTAAAACCCTGGGTTTCCTGGTGCCAAGATAGACTTATGTGTTGATGATTGTAGAGATTATCTCGTCACGGTACAGAATTTTTGGGTTGAATGTTGCATTAGGTAGTTGAAGAAAGGTTTTTGCAGAGTAGGACATTTCTGCAGTCCACTATACGACCGCATAATCACTCTATGGGCCGTAGATTCGCCACAGAGTGAAGCAGAGAAATGGACCATTTTTGGAGGTTGTTTTACGGTCCATTATGCAGTCGCATAATCGTTTCACGAGCCACACTTTCCTCATAGAGTACAACATAAGAAATTTCGGAAGGAGGTTCTACGGTCCTTTCTGCGACTGCAGAATTGGTCTGCGGACCGTAGACCTGTCACTGAGTGGGGCAGAAATGCCCAGTTCTAGAGGACCATTACACGGTCCATTTTGCGAACCGCAGAAATGTTATGCGGTCTCATATGCGACCGCAGAATCGCATCGGGGCTTTATTCTTTCTAATTTTGTGACCCCGACCCTATTCCGATATATAGTCGTTGAAGACCAGTTGTAAGGTAAAAACCTGATATTTTGAGAGTGGGTAAGTTCTCTAGAGTAAAAAGGGGTTCCTAAACTAATTGTTTACCAATCCTTGCTCAAGTCTTGAAGAATTCACAAGAAAAAGTCACAAGGTCTTCATCCAAGATGTAAGGTTCCATACCCTAGTCTTCAATTTCGAGTTTGGGATAGAAGATGGATAATGAAGAGTGTAATTCTTAGGTGTGGGGGTATTATTTATGCATGCATATACCAAACAAAGTTGTAGGAAGATTGTTGAGCTAGAAAAGTGTAGATATTGGGTTGGGGATGAAGGAATCCACCATAGGAGCACCTTGAAACCTTAATGTACATCTAGTGTATGATAAAATGCTCAAAAGAGCTAAAACTATAAACTCCTTCCTAATTTGTGTTCAATTTTGCTATATTTCTAAATAAATCGAAGTGGCTAAGAATTCCGGAACATCGCAGTAATTTAAAATGCTCGAGGCGAGGTATGTTGGCTCAACTTCTCTCTTAGAATTGGACCCCACAATGTCCTTGTAAGTCCCGAGTTGTTCATTATAAATTGATTATTACGAATAAGCCTTGTGTCAAAAGATATATGTTCAATATGTATTCCAAATGTTCTTGTTATGTTATGTTCTATTTGAAAATGATCTCGAAGCGTGGGTTGCATATCAAAATGTCATAACTCCAAGTCGTGATTCAAATGAAAACTATTATGCCAAATTGTGTAAGAAGTCTCAATGTGCTTAACATTCTTATTTGCTCATATATGGACTTAAAGTCTTGAACAAAAATGCTTTGTTGTTGATGATCCGTGATGATGTTTGAAAGTGAAAGAGATGTACATGAAATATGAAATACGGACAACGTGCCAAGAGTGATATTGTGTTATGGCCATTGGTGCCAATAAAATGAATGATATATAAAAGATAATGAAATGAGTTGTCAATCCTTTAAATAAATAAACACCCTAGGAGTATCGTTAGTCACCGAGGAAGGGTATGTTGAAATAACCTAACCCCGAAACTACACGTGCCGGTGTCAGAGTGAATTGTGATTGTACCCCTTTATTGGGATGAGATTGATGTGATGAGAATATTCCCCTTTATTGGGATGAGATGATTGCTAGAAAAGGGTGATGTCGACCCGCACGACATTGTGGTGAGACGGCCTAGCCGATCGAGTCGTGATCGGATGCCATGCCGCACACATAGTGGCGATTGTGCTTGAGATTATGATTGAAACAATGATTGAGATTGAGATAATGATTGTGATTGTGGTTGATGTCTTTGGGTGAGACGACCTAGCCGATCGGGCTGTGATCAGACTCCGTGCTAAAATCACGGTGGTATATCGGTGCTAAGATCTCCCAACCGAAAATAATGGAAATTTACTTGAAAACAGTTTTTGCTCCTAACTTGATGTTTTAGTATTGTTTGAGGCTTCTAGTAATTTTATGACTGTTCTTTCTTATATTGTTACCTGTTCTAATGAGAGGGTGTTTAGTCATACATACTAGTACTATTCCATATGTACTAACGTCTCTTTTGCCGGGGGAGCTGCATCTTTAATGGATTCAGATGGTTCCATAGCAAGCGGCTTTGATCATTGATAGCGGTACACCCTCTTCCCAACTGACTTGGTAAGCCCTACTTCATATCGGTGTTGTATATCTTTTGTTCCTTGTGTATGTTATTTTGAGGTATAGCCTGGGCCTTATTGTCGGTACTATCATCGTACTCTTTTGTATCTATTAGAGGCTCCGTAGATATAGTGTGGGTGGTATGTTGGTATTGGGGAAGTCAAGCTAGTTGCGTTGTATTTGTATCACACGTTCTACTTCAAACTATGAAAGTGTATGTATTTTGAACTTTATAAATGATGTAACTAATGATAAGGAATCAGTGTTTTTCACATGATCCTCCCTATTGTCTAATTAATGAAATGGATCTTTCCTTTATTCATGAGTTAGTTCGGGTAGAAGGTATTGTACATGCTTGCTCGACCGGATTATCTCGGTTGAGTGCCAGTCGCACTCTCCGAGGTCGGAGCGTAACAAACTTGGTATTAGTGCCTAAATTTTTAAAGTGTCCTAGGATATCCCGGAGCTGTGTCTGGTAGAGTCCTTCTTATCGGTGTGTTGTCGACCACATCTATAATTAGGAGGCTACTTGGGAATTTAAGAATAACACCCTTCTTTGATGTTCTAGATCGTGCGATAAAGCTTATTGTAAGATTGTTCCTCCTCTAACTCGTGCATTGCTATAATTTTCAGTACATGGCACCTAGGAAGAAAGAAAGAACTGGCCAAGGAGCTAATGCCGCCCCAGGAGTGCCAGTTGATGCTTTACTTGATGAAACGGGTGAGCACCCGAGGGGTGAGAATATTCCCTCGACTACTACACTGCCTGATTCCACTACACCTGATCAGACTGCGCCAGCACCTATTGAGGGTGCAACGATCCCTCCAATTGATATTCCAGTTCCACCTCCAGCCCTACTTCCGGTCCCGATGTTTCTGAGGGGGATCTTAGGGGAGCTATACAGATGTTGACTCAGATAGTGGCTTCTCAGGCACAGAGATCAAATGTTGCGCCTACTTCTTCCAGTCAGCCATGGGAATCTGCTAGTTCTAGGGTGAACAAGTTTCTTAAGTTAGATCCTCCAGTATTCATGGGTACCAATCCCGAGGAGTAACCCCAGGACTTCATCGATAAGATGCACAAGACTCTTCGAGTTATGCGTGCCACTGAGATGGAAGCAGTGGAGTTGGCTTCCTACCGCCTGAAAGAGCTGGCATATTCTTGGTTTGAACTGTGGGAGGAGTCCCGTGAAGAGGGGAGCCCTCCAACGAGGTGGAATGAGTTCACCGATGTTTTCATTGATCATTTATTGCCTGCCGAGACTAAGGCAGTCCGTGCCACTGAATTTGAGAGCTTAAGGCAAGGTAGACTGAGTGTGTGGGAGTACCATATGAGATTCGCGCACCTGTCCAGGTATGTTGTATACATGTTGCCTACTATGGAGGCGAGAGTGCGCCGGTTTGTGTAGGGCCTTAGTCCGTTGGTTATTAATGAGGCCGCTACAATTGCCTTGAATTATGATATGAACTATGAAAAGATGGTGGCGTTTGCTCAAGCTACAGAGAACCATAAATTGAAGAATAGAATGGAGCGAGAGAGTAGAAGCAAGGCCCGGTCCGCGGGCAACTTTAGAGGTTCTTTGGGTGGTGGTGGTAGGTCAGCATTTAGGGGAGGGTCATCAGGGCCATCCCAGTCTTTTGCCCAGTCTTCAGTCAGTGCACCATCGTCAGGGCCCAGTCAGCAGCAGTGGAGTCATTTTAGGCCCGATCAGAGCGATAAGGGATCCTACCATCAGGGTCGGCCTGGTGGGAGATTCCAGCAGCAGAGAAGGACCCCATGCCCTAAGTACGTGAAGATGCACTTAGGAGTCTGCTACATGGACCTACCCATATGCTATAGGTGCGGATTGAGGGGTCGCATTCAAAGGGATTGCCGTTCATCCTGCCAGGGTGTGTGCAGGGGTACAGCACAACCATCCAATTCTGCAGCTACTACATCCACAGTACCTCCTCCATCTTGAGGCACTCCAGCACCCGCAGGGCATGGTGCAGCTAGGGGGGTACACCGAGTTCGGGAGGATCCAGCCGTTTCTATGCTATGAAGGGTCGCCAGAGTTCAGAGGCTTCTCTAGATATTGTCACAGGTATACTGACTATCCAATCTCACGATGTGTATGATCTTATTGATCCCGGTTCCACTTTATCCGATGTCACCCCTTATGTTGCTATGGAATTTAGGATAGAGCCGGAACAACTTCATGAGCCGTTCCTTGTATCTACCCCAGTTGGTGAGTCTATTATGGCCACACGGGTTTATAGGGATTGTGTTATCACGGTGCGTGATCGGAACACCATGGCCAATCTCATTGAATTGGGGATGGTTGATTTTGATGTAATAATGGGGATGGACTGGCTTTATTCATGTTTTGCCAAGCTTGATTGCCGAACTAGAACCGTTAGGTTTGAATTTCCAAATGAGCCAGTTATTGAATGGAAGGGGGATGATGTGGTGCCGAGGGTAGGTTTATTTCTTACCTTAAAGCCATAAAGATGATCAACAAGGGGTGTATTTACCATTTGGTCTAGGTTATGGACACCGATGTTGAGGCACCTAGCGTGCCGGTTGTGGATGAATTTTTGGAGGTCTTTCCGGATGAGCTCCCTGGGATTCCACCAGATAGGGAGATTGATTTTGGGATTGATGTGATGCCAGGCACGCAGCCTATATTCATTCCACCCTACAGAATGGCACCGACAGAATTGAAGGAGCTAAAGGAACAATTGAAGGATTTGTTAGAGAAAGATTTCATACGACCGAGCGTGTCGCCTTGGGGCGCACTGGTTCTCTTTGTAAGAAAGAAAGATATGTCACTAAGAATATGTGTCGACTATCGGTAGTTCAACAAGGTCACGATCAAGAATAAGTACTCACTGCCAAAAATAGATGACTTATTTGATCAATTGTAGGGTGCTAAGTACTTCTCCAAGATTGATTTAGATCCGGGTATCCCCAATTGAAGATTATGGAGCAGGATATTCCGAAAATAGCTTTCAGGACTCGGTAAGGGCACTTTGAATTCCTGGTAATGTCTTTTGGGCTAACAAATGTCCCCGCAACTTTCATGGATCTTATGAATCGAGTCTTTAAGCCTTTTCTTGACTCCTTCGTGATAGTTTTTATTGACGATATCCTTTTATATTCGCGAAGTCGAGAGGACTATGTCGATCATCTCAGGGCAGTTCTACAGACTCTGTATCAGCACTAGTTATATGTGAACTTCCAAAATGTGAATTTTGGCTTGCATTTGTCACGTTCTTAGGTCATGTTGTCTCTAGAGAAGGAATTGAGGTTGATCTTTAGAAGATTGCAGCTGTGAAGAATTGGACTAGACCTACAACTCTAACAGAGATTCGCAGTTTCTTAGGCTTAGCGGGGTATTACAGAAAATTTATGGAGGGATTCTCTACTCTTGCCTCTCTGTTGACTAAATTAATGCAGACGACGGTTAAGTTCCAATGGTCAGATGCTTGTGAAAGAAGCTTCCAAGAGTTGAAATCAAGATTGACTACGAAACCAGTGTTGACTCTACCAGAGGGTATATATGGGATTGTGGTATATTGTGATGCTTCAATAATCGGACTTGGATTTGTATTAATGCAACATGGCAAGGTGATAACTTATGCTTCTAGGCAACTCAAGAATCATGAAAAGAACTATCCAACACATAACTTAAAGCTTGCAGCGGTGGTATTTGCATTGAAGATTTGGTGTCATTATTTGAATGGGGTCCATGTGGATATATTCACTGATCATAAGAGCCATTAATATATTTTCAAACAGAAGGAATTGAATATGATACAGAGAAGATGGATTGAGTTACTTAAGGATTATGACATCAATATCCTATATCATACGGGGAAAGCTAATATTGTGGCGGATGCTCTTAGCCAGAAACCTATGGGTAGTTTGGCTCACTTGGAGGCATATCAAAGGCCGTTGGCCAAGGAGGTTCATCGGTTGGCTAGTCTGGAAGTTCTTCTTGCGGACTTTAGTGAAGGAGGGGTGATTCTGAAAAATAGGGCTGAATCGTCGCTTGTGGTGGAAGTCAAGGAGAAGCAATACAACGATCCATTGTTTGTACAATTAAAGGAAAGGATTCATAAACATAAGACCATGGCCTTTTCTCTTGGCAAAGATGATGGTACACTAAGGTACCAAGGGCGACTATGTGTTCCAAATGTAGATGGTCTCCGGGAAAGAATCATGACCGAGGCTCACACTTTTAGGTATTTCGTGCACCCGGGCTCTACAAAGATGTATCATGATCTTAGGGAAGTCTACTGGTGGAATGATATGAATAGGAATGTAGCAGACTTTGTGACAAGATGTCCAAATTGTCAGCAAGTGAAGGCCGAGCACCAAAGGCCCGGTGGGTTGGCACAGAACATAGAAATTCCAATGTGGAAGTGGGAGATGATCAATATGGACTTTGTGGTGGGACTACCTCGCACGACTCATAAGTATGACTCGATTTGGGTGATTGTGGATCAACTCACGAAATCAGCTCACTTCTTACCTATTAAGGCTACCGACACAGTAGATCAGTATGCTCAATTGTATATCAAGGAAATAGTTAGGTAGCATGTCACTCCAGTTTCTATTATCTCAGATCAAGGGGCGTAGTTTACGGCTAATTTTTGGAAGAAATTTCAGCAAGGTTTGGGTACTCAGGTGAATCTTAGTACAACCTTTTGTCACGCCCCGACCTCGGGGAGCACGACCGGCGCTCAACAGAGTTATCTCGGTCGAGCAAGCCTGCACAGTACCGTCTACACAACTCGCCCATAAAGAAAGAGAAGAATACAGTTCATTAATAAGTCAATAAGAAGTCATGTGAACAACACTGGTTCATTTCTATTAGTTACGTCATTAACAAGTTTTCAAAATAGTACATTGTACAATCATAGTTGAAGTGGAACAGATGATAAAATTACAACATTTTTGTTTTTTTTTGTTTAAACTTCCCCAAAACAGACACAACCCATACTATATCTACGTAGCCTCTAACAAGAACAAAAGAGTGCTATGATAGTGCCAACAACAAGGCCCCGACTATACCTCAAAATGCTATGTACAAATGATAGAAGATGCAGGACACCGAAATGAAGTTGGGCTCACCAAATCAGCTTAGGAAAGGGTGTGCTGCTATCACTGATCAATACCACCTGCTATAGAACTACCTGCATCCATTAAAGATGTAGCGCCCCTGGCAAAAGGGACGTTAGTACGTATGGAATAGTACTAGTATGTAAAACTAGACACCCTCTCAATAGAACGAGCAACAATAAACGGAGAATAAAACATGATATCAATAAGAGACTCAAGCAGTATCAAAGTGTCACATTAAGGGAAACATAAATTTTATCTAGGTTTCGGTAATTTAAGTTGGGAGATATTTAGCATCGATATACCATCGTGTTTTAGCACGGAGTCCGATCTCAGGCCGACCAGCTAAGCCATCTCACCCGAGACATACACTCACAATACCACCATGTGCGCGGCATGGCGTCCGATCTCAGCCCGATCGGCTAAGCCGTCTCACCACAATGTCGTATGGGTCGATATTACATCACATCTAGCTAGCAATAATCTCATCCCATTTAAGGGGAAAATATCTCAACACACCAATCTCATCCCATATAAGGGGAAGTGATCTCATCACATTAACACGGGGATTTACCCCTCAATCACTCCTATATTGGCATGTGTAGTTTCGGGGATAGGTTGTTCCGACCTACCCTTCCTCGGTGGCTAATTGATACTCCCAAATCATTTGTCATTAAACGTATTTACCACTCAATTCATATTCTTTTACATGTCATTCATTTTATTGACATCATTGGCCATAGCGCAATATCATTCTTGGCACATTGTCCGTACTTCATAATTCAGCTCATTATTCCATTTTCAATCATTATCATGAATAATTAACAACAAAGCCTTTCAAATTAGGACTTTAATCACATATTGAGCAAATTAGGGTCTTAGGCACATATGACTTCTTACACAATTGACATGGCAGCTTTCATAAGAATTCATGCCTTTAAATCATAACATAGTAACACACAACCCATACTTAAACCACATTCTCAAACATTAACTCAACATAACAAGAATCTTTGGAATACATATTGAGCATGTACTATTTCGACACAAGGCTTATTTGATAAAAAATCAATTTATAAAGGGCGTCACGAGACTTACAAGGACATTGCGGGGTTTAATTCTAAGAGAAGAGTTTAGCCAACATACCTTGCCTCGAGCCTTTTCAAATTACTACAATGTTCTAGAATTCTTAGCTTCTTCGATCTATTTGGAAATATAGCAAAATTGAACACAAATTAGGAGAGAGTTTATG
Source organism: Nicotiana otophora (assembly GCA_000715115.1). Taxonomy (NCBI): domain Eukaryota; kingdom Viridiplantae; phylum Streptophyta; class Magnoliopsida; order Solanales; family Solanaceae; genus Nicotiana; species Nicotiana otophora. The sequence goes on from AWOL01S0067267.1 coordinate 92,887, forward strand.
GTTCCAGCTCATTTGAGTATTTTATCAAACACTAGGTGGGTATCAAGAATGGCAACTGTAATTTCTTCATAGGTCAGTTCTTCATTAACCTCAATGGTCTCTACTGGCAAAATAACCGACGGATCTCCAACTACCTTCTTCAACATAGACACATGGAATACCGGGTGCACTAATGACATCTCAGGTGGTAGCTCAAGCTTGTACGCCACCTGACCAATCGTCTGAACGATTCTATACGGCCCGACATACCTCGGACTCAATTTTCCTTTCTTACCAAACCATATTATACTCTTCATGGGGGAAACCTTCAAGAATACCCAATTATCTTCTTTGAACTCCAAATCCCTACGACGCACATTCAAATAGGACTTTTGATGACTCTGAGCATTTTTCAACCGCTCTTTAATGATCTTAACTTTTTCCATAGCCTGATGCACGAGGTATGGCCCTATTAACTTCGTTTCCCCAATCGCAAATCACCCAATGGGAGATCTACATCTCCTACCATATGAAGCCTCGAACGGTGCCATCTGAATACTGGCATGATAACTATTATTGTAGGCAAATTCTATGAGCGGCAAATGATCATCCCAGCTACATTTGAAGTCAATAACATAAGTGCATAACATATCCTCAAGCGTCTGAATAGTCCGCTCTGCCTGCCCATCGGTATGTGGATGGAAGATTGTACTAAGATTCACCTGAGTACCCAACCTTGCTGAAATTTCTTCCAAAAATTAGCCGTGAGCTGTGCCCCTCGATCTGAGATAATAGAAACTGGAGTGCCATGCAACCTGACTATTTCCTTAATGTACAATTGAGCATACTGTTCCACTATGTCGGTAGCCTTAACGAGCAAGAAGTGTGCTAATTTCGTGAATCGATCCACAATCACCCAAATCGAGTCGAATTTGCGAGGAGTGCGAGATAGCCATACGACAAAGTCCATATTAATCATTTTCCACTTCCACATTGGAATTTTTATGTTCTATGCCAACCCACCACACCTTTGGTGTTCGGCCTTCACTTGCTGACAATTTGGACATCTCGCCACATAGTCCGCTACATTCCCATTCATATCGTTCCACCAATAGACTTCCCTAAGATCATGATACATCTTTATAGAGCCCGGATGCACGGAATACCTAGCAGTGTGAGCCTCGGTCATGATTCTTTCCCGAAGACCATCCACATTTGGAACACATAGTCTCCCTTGGTACCTTAGGGTACCATCATCCACGCCAAGAGAAAAGGCCATGGTTTTATATTTTTGAATCCCCTCCTTCAATTGTACCAACAATGGATCATTGAATTGCTTCTCCTTAACTTCCACCACAAGTGATGATTCAGCCCTATTTTGCACAATCACCCCTTCTTCACTAGAGTCCGCAAGACAAACTCCCAAACTAACTAGCCAACCGATGAACCTCCTTGGCTAACGGCCTTTGATATGCCTCCAAGTGAGCCAAACTGCCCATAGATTTCCGGCTAAGAGCATCCGCTACAACATTAGTCTTCCCCGGATGATACAGGATGTCGATGTCATAATCCTTGAGTAACTCAAGCCATCTTCTCTGCCTCAAAATCAATTCCTTATGTTTGAAAATATCTTGAAGGCTCTTATGGTCCGTGAATATATCCGCATGGACCCCATACAAATAATGAGCCAAATCTTCAACAAAAAGACCATTGTTGCAAGCTCTAAGTCATGTGTTGGATAGTTCTTTTCATGATTCTTGAGTTGCCTAGAAGCATACGCTATCACCTTGCCATGTTGCATTAATACACACCCAAGTCCGAAAAATTCGTATATAACTGGTGCTGATACAGGACCTACAACACTGCCCTGAGATGATCGGCCTAGTCCTCCGACTCCGCGAATAAACAAGAATATCGTCAATAAACACTATCATGAAGGAGTTGAGGAAAGGTTTGAAGACCCGATTCATAAGATTCATGAAAGCTGCGGGGGCATTTGTTAGCCGGAAAGACATTACCAGAAATTCAAAGTGCCCATACCGGGTCCTGAAAGCTGTTTTTGGAATATCCTGCTCCTTGATCTTCAATTGGTGATACCTAGATCTTAAATCAATCTTGGAGAAGTACTTAGCACCCTGTAATTGATCAAACAAATCATCTATCCTTGGTAGTGGGCACTTATTTTTTATTGTAACCTTGTTGAGCTGCCGATACTCAATACACATTCTATCCCAAAATCAATCTCCCTGTCTGGCAGGATCCTAGAGAGCTCATCCGGAAAGACCTCCTAAAATTCATTCACAACAGACACAGACTCAAGTGTAGGTGCCTCAGCATCAGTGTTCGTAACCCGGACCAAATGATAGATACGCCCATTATTAATTATCTTTGTGGCCTTAAGGTAAGAAATAAACCTACCCTTCTGCACTACATTATCCCCCTTCCATTCAATCACTCACTCAAATAGAAATTCAAACCTAACGGTTCTGGTTGGATATTCAAGCTTAGCGAAACATGAGTAAAGCCAATCTATCCCCATTATTACATCAAAATCGACTATCCCCAATTCAATGAGATCGGCCATGGTGTATCGACCATGCACCGTGACTACACAATCCCTATAAACCTGTGCGGCCACAATAGACTCACCAACCGGAGTATATATAGAGAACGACTCATGGAGTTGTTCCGGTTCTATCCCGAATCCCGTAGCAACATAGGGAGTGACATAGGACAAAGTGGAACCGGGATCAATAAGAGCATACACATCATGGGATTGGACAGTCAATATACCTGTGACAACATCTGGAGAATCCTCTGAAAACTGGAAACCTCTCATAGCATAGAAATGGATGGGTTCTCTCGAACTCTATGCGCTACCCCCAGCTGCACCACGCCCTGCGGGTGTTGGGGTGCCTCGAGCTGGAGAAGATGCTGAGGATGTAGTAGCAGCAGAACTGGCTGACTATGTTGTACCTCTGCCCATGCTCTGGTGAAACGAACGGCAATCCCTCTGAATGTGAGACCTCATACCACACCAGTAGCATATGGGCGGGTCCATGTAGCAGGTCTCAAAATGTATCTTCCCACACCTAGGGCATGGGGGCCTTCGTTGTTGCTGAAATCTCCCACCAGAACGACCCTGCTGGTAGGGTCCCCTATTGCCCTGGCTGGGCCTAAAATGGTTCCCCTACTGCTGACTGGGCCCCGATGGCGGTACACTAACCGAAGACTAAGCGAAAGACTAGGACGGCCCTGATGATCCTCCCCTGAAAGTTGTCCTACCACCACCAGTAGTACCACTGAAGGTGCCTGCTGACCGGGCCTTGTTGCTGCTCTGTCGCTCTATTCTATTCTTCAACTTACAGGTCTCTATGGCTTGAGCAAATGCCACCATCTTACCATAGTTCATATCAGAATTTAAGGCAGCTGTAGTGGCCTCATTAATAACCAAGGGGCTAAGGCCCTGTACAAACCGACGCACTCTAGCGCCTCCATAGTAGGCAACATGTAGATGGCATATTTGGACAGGCGCGTGAATCTCATTTGATACTCCCACACACTCATGCTCCCCCAATTTAGGTTCTCAAACTCGGCGGCACGAGCTGCCTTAGTCTCGGCAGGCAATAAATAATCAATAAAAGCATCGAAAAACTCACTCCATCTCGCCGGAGGGCTTCCCTCCTAACGGGAGTCTTCCCACATTTCAAACCAAGAATAGGCCACCCCTTTCAGGTGGTAAGAGGCCAACTCTGCTCCCTCTGTCTCAGTAGCACGCATAACTCGGAGGGTCTTGTGCATCATGTCAATAAAATCCTGGGGGTCCTCCTCAGGATCAGTACCTGTGAACACTGGAAGGTCCAATTGGAGAAATCTGTTCACCCTAGAACTAGTGGAATCCCCTGGCTGATTAGAAGAAGTAGGTACAACATCTGATCTCTGGGCCTGGGAAGCCACTATTTGAGCTAACATATGTGTGGCTCCCCTAAGATCCCCATCGGATACACAAGGACCAGAAGCTGGGGCTGGAGGTGGAACTGGAATATCAGTTGGAGGGATCGTTGCACCCTCAGTAGGTACATGAACTGGTGCGGTCTGACCAGGTGTAGTGGAATCAGGCAGTGTAGTAGTCGGGAGAATATTCTCAGCCCTCGGGTTTTAGTGGAATATTTTACCATCACCAAACATATTAGCCTACCTCGCCACCACGGAACCTCAGGTTTTAGGTGAAATTTTACGGGGCCTTACATTTTTTTCGCTATGCTACCCAAAATCTTGCTAATTTATTCTCTACTGATCATGATCAATCTACTTACTGCAATTTTTTCTCGAGCAATCATAATAATATACTAGACATAATCTCGAACTACTTTAGCTGGCAATTTCTCAAAGCTCGCTACGATCACGTTGAAGCTTCATTATCTCTAATCCCGCTTTTAAACCCGCAGAATTAATCTCTCATATACCTAGGGAGTGACATTATTTAAAAAACTACCTAAATACGCATCCTCTTTCGAACAATACATAATAAATAGGCAAAGTTAATCGAGGGTCCTTCAACCATCTAAAATAAGTATATAGTTAAACAAGTAGAGAAATTCAAAGGGTCAACTATACTAAAATATAACAATAATTTATTCTACAGAAGGTTCCATCAAGATTCTAGATAAGAAAAATAGGTACTTATAATAGTATATAGAAATACAGTACTAACATTTATAACCAACAACAGAAAATAGAAAGAAGAAGTAGAAACTCATTGCGAGTCTTTCTGTTAGGACCCAAAATTCCCACCTTCGAGACCGTGATGACGCCTAATATTGCACTTGCTAGGCAAGCCAACGTTAGAATAATATTATCCATTTTAAAATAATTTTAAATTAATTAATAATAAAGAAACAAATGCGGAAGTAAAGTCTGAAATGTAGTGAATAATCTATAATAATAGCGATGTCTAAATACCATCCCAGAACTAGAGTCATAAGTGCACGAGCTTCTAGAATGATACAAATAAGGGTCTGAATAAAATAAAGCTGCCTGAAAGCAAACACACAACTAAAGTAAAGTAGACGGGAACTTCAGAACTGCAGACGCTGTGTAGTTATACCTCAAGTCTCCTCTGGGTAGCTGCAATTCGAGCAAGTCTATGATACACCACTGAGACCAACTCCAAAATCTGCACAAGAAGTACAGAGTGTAGTATCAGTACAACCGACCCCATGTACTGGTAAGTGCCGAGCCTAACCTCGACGAAGTAATGACAAGGCTAAGGCCGGTCACTTACATTAACCTGTATACAATAATAGTAATAACAACAATAATAAAAATAAATCAGGTAACTCATTTCAACAGTTGAAGCCAACTCAGCAGTCATAACCAATTATTATTTCAATCAATTTCCGTTGCGGCGTGCAACCCGATCCCAGAATATATTCATATTTAATTCTGTTGCGGCGTGCAACCCGCTCCTCCAATATATTCATTTCAATCAATTCTGTTGCGGCGTGCAACCCGCTCTCCCAATATAAACTTTAATTAAGTCTGTTGCGGCGTGCAACCCGATCCCCCAATATAGACTTTAAATAAGTCTGTTGCGGTGTGCAACCCGATCCCCCAATATATTTACTTTCATTTTCATTGCGACGTGTAACCTGATCCTCCTATATATTTTAACAACTCATAAATATAATAAACATTACTCCAATAAATACCACGTTCAATGAGAAACTATTAAGCATCCAGGCACACAATAATTATAATTTATTTATGAACAACCAATGGCAATTAGCAATTAATTGTGGAAATCAGAAAGAAAATAGGCTGTTTAATATTTAGTATGCTAAATGTCCAATAACAATTAAGACACATAAGTCAAATAAGCATGCAATAATTATTGCAGGAATTCAAGAATTAATATTTGACAAGGAATATGAGTGAAACAATTAATATAATTATTAATTCATGATTTAAAACCATTAATGATTTTTCAAGTAATTATGCAAACAATTAATTTGACGACGTATAGACACTCGTCACCTTGCCTATACGTCATTCACATGCATCTCACATAACAAATAATTTAAGGGTTCTATTCCCTCAAGTCAAGGTTAAACACGACACTTATCTCGTTTTGCAACCAAAATTTTAAGAATCTAATAAACCTTTGCCTCGCGAATTCGTGTCCGAAATCCTCAAATCTAGTCATAAACAATTCAATATACTCAATATTGTAGGAACTAATTCCATATGAATTTACAAATTTTTCGGATAAAATCCGAAATTTATTTTAAAAATCAGCAGTGGGTTCCACATCTCGAATCCCGGAAAAACTAGCGAAATCCAAAATTCCGTTCCAATACGAGTTCAACCATACAAAAATTATCGAATTCCGACATCGAATTGGCTTTCAAATCTTCATTTTATATTTTTGAAAGATTTTATAAAAATATGATTTTTTTTCCCCACAAATTCACGGATTCATGATGTAAATGAGTGTGGAATCATGAAATATAATAAGGAACACTTACCCCAATATTTTCCCGTGAAAATCACCCAAAACTCGTCTTACTCGAGCTCAAAATCGAAAATGGTAGAAAATGGGTCGAAATCCCATTTCTAGAACTTAAGTTCTGTTTGCCCAGATTTTTGCTCATCGCGATCGCGGGAATTCGTTCGCGATGGCGTAGAATAATTTCTGCCTGGTCCATTTTACTCTTCGCGATCGCAGATAATTCTTTGCGATCGCGAAGCATATTTTGGCTGCCAAGATTTTTAACTCTACGCGATCGCATAAATGGTCATGCGATCGCAGAGAATATTTTTCTCAGCCTTACGCGATCACGTACTGACTTGTGCGATCACGTAGCACAAATTTGGTGCTTCAGCTTCTGCCTCATTCCTTCTTAACGAACACGGCTTTGCCCACGCGTCCGCAGTGCCTTAGCTTTTCCAACTGTGCGATCGCGTACAGTACTATGCGATCACATAGTACAAATTTTCATCAGTGATCAACAAGCCTTCAAGATCGCGGATGAAGGCATTCGATCGCGATCAAGGAAACCAGAACTGGGAAATACCAGATTTCCAGCCATATGTTCTTGAACAAAAATGGTCCGAGGCTCGTCTGAAACTCACCCGAGCCCTCGGAGCTCCAAATCAAACATGCACATAAGTCCAAAAACCTCATATGAACTCACTCGCACGATCAAAACATCAATTTAGCACCTAGAATTACGAATCGGACACCAAATCAAATAAAATTTTTAAGAAAACTTTAAAACTTCTATTTTCACAACCGAGACAAATCAACTCTGTTTCTCACCAAATTCGACAGACAAGCCATAAATGACATAACAGACCTATAAAAGTTTTTAAAACTCGAATCCAACCCCGATATCAATAAAAGTCAATTTGCGGTCAAACTTTAAAATATTTGAGCCTTTAGGCTTCTTGTTTTCGCCAACTGGCGATATTTCAAGCTAGGGACCTCCAATTTAAATTTCGGGCATACACCCAAGTCTCAAATTATGATACGGACCTACCAGAACTGTTAAAATACTGATCCGACTTCATTTGCTCAAAATGTTGACCAAAGTCAACTCAATTGAGTTTTAAGGCTCTATTTCACATTTTAATCAAATTTTCATATAAAAACTTTTCAGAAAATTATATGGACTGCGCATGCAAGTCGAGGAATAATAAATAGTACTTTTCGAGGTCTTAGAATACAGAAATAATTATTAAATTTAAAGATGACCTTTTGGGTCATCACACTTTCACTTTGGTCCTAGCGTATCCATGTATCCAAAAGTGTTATGTCCCTTCAAAGGAACATTTTAGAATGTTTTTATATGACCTAGGATTTGCATGAGGCGGCTTCAACCAATTCAAGTTCATATAGGAGCGCTGGAGGAGCGTGCCAGGTCCCGCATCTATGGGGCATACTTCACTGTTTTGCTTTTATGGCCAAGTTGCTAGCGTGCTAGCATCTGTACGATGCACATGCTCTAGGCACGCTCTCAAATTTTGTTTCTTCGTTTCTTCTCGCGTCGAATGGTCTTCTTTTAATCACATTTCATTCAAACTCATTTCTACAAACAAAAATACATAATAAGTATAATCCACTTTAAAAATCATGTATCACCCGCACTCACATAAGAAAGGAGATGAGTATATATTATGGGTATTTAACGGGCGAGCTAGTATGGACTGGACACAAAAAAAAAACCAGCCCGTCCGTTTAACGTTGCGGACTGTTAGTGGGGTGTACTTTTTAGAATTTTTTTTGTCCGTCCGGATTCGGGCTTATCGGGCTGTTAGCGGGCCGTGGAATTTCTATTTTTTTTAAAAGTAAATTTTATTTTTCTTATTCAATGTTATTGATACTTAATTGTTTGCAAACTTTTAAGGCTTAGAATTAAACTTTGAAGTTTAAAGTTTTAAATTTGAAATTTAAATTTTATAATTTAAAATTGAAATTTGAAAGTAAGTGGCTACAAAAAATTATTTAATAAGACCAATATACAATATGTAAGGATCAAGCTCCGAAGACTTTCATTTGATATTTTTATTGAATAATATATAATACTTCAAATTAAGCTGCAAGTTCTTTTTTGATTTTGTTATTTTGAACTTACAAATTAAAAGTTTACAATAATTATAAAAAAAAAAAAATAGTACATCACATGCTTTGTATCATTTTTGTAAGTTCATCCATGTCAACATGATGTTCTTGGTTTCCGGCATTGGTTGAATTAGAACCATAAACCATTATATCACCAATTTCTTGGTCCTCCGCTTCATCTACCTCGTCACGCCCTTGATTTCGTCTTTCTGATCTTATCTAATCTATGAAGCACACTAGAATTTCCAAAGCGTTGCTAACCAATGAATGACGGGTATCTCCTAGTTACTGCCTTGCTTGGCTAAATGCGCTCTCTGATGCGACTGTTGAAATTGACATATTTAGCACGTCTTGAGCCATGGCCGAAAGAACAGGAAATTGATTTGAGTTTCTCCTCCACCAACCCAGTGGTAGAAATTCCTTTGTGCGGGGTTCTGCTGACTTTTGCAAGTAGAATTGAAATTCATCAATATTCCTGCTACTGGTTTGTTGATGCTCCCCTAGTGTAGACCAAATCAAATAATCTTCAACACCATCATTATCATCCAAAGCACTGGTCCCAGATGTTGAAACTGAACTTGAAGGAATATTTGCATCTACAACTGAAGAAGCATCAACAATGTTAGCATAATAATTATATAATGTTTCTGAATGTTTGTGTAGATCAGAAATACAAGTATTAATATTAGGAGTTTCAGTTGGTCCAATATCCATATAAGAATATAAAGCAATGATTAATTGGCGACAAGTGGCCATTTTGATAGAAGGGTTTAAAATAGTACCAATTAGGTAGATAGGGGGAATTGGGTAGAAATATTTTTTAAACTTATCTAGCATAGATTTAACAACAGAAGTATATCCTTCTTTCTTCTTCAAATTATGTAGTAAAAGAGAAATTTCAGCAATATGAACTAAACCATTTGCAATAGTAGGATAATAAGCTCCAGAAAACTCAAGTGTAGCCACATAAAATTTTTGTAAAAACTTTACAACATCTTCAATGACATCCCAAGTTCAAGATGTTAACAATCGGCTATGATCGGTATAATGAGAATTAGCAACTTCAGTTATAAGCATTCTATATTTATAACAACATTTTAAGAATAAATAAGTATAATTTCACCTAGTAACTATTTCTTCAGGCATGAGTCTTGATTTTAGTCCATAGTGTACACATTTTTCTTTAAATGCATTTAATCTAGAACTTCTATTATTTTCTTGAATTACACCAATAACTCTTCTAACTAAAGTGATATCATCTCTAAATAATTCAAGGCCACTCTTCACAATCAAATTATAAATATGACATGCACATCTAACATGAAATATTCCAGAAAGTGGTGGGTGTAGATGTAATTTTAATATTATAATAGCAACATTATTGTTAGAAGCATTATCAAATGACACACACAAAACTTTTTCTGCAAGATTATAAAATATAGGAAATTTATGGATAGTATTACTTATAAATGCACCAGTATGACTTTGATCTTCATCATATTTAAAAGCAATAATACGTTTTTGCATACAAAAATTATCATCTATCCAATGGCATGTAACAGTCAAATAATCATTACCATTTACAGCACGACCAATATCAGAAGTAAGAGAAATTCTACAAGAAAGACTGGCGAACAAATAACGTATATATGTTTGATATTGTTCAAAAAGCCTAAAGATATCAGCTCTACAAGTACTTCTAGGAATACCTTTAAATAAAGGTTTATAAATTCTTTGAATATAAGTAACAAGATATGGTGAAGCAACAAAACTAAAAGGTAAACAATCTAAAACAATTATTTTAGCTAATTCTTCCCGATCTTTCTTAATATCGTATTTACCCATTAACCCTCCAGTACCCGGGTTAAGTTTTTGTTGCCCATCTTCCTCATCTACTCCCCAATCAAGAGGGTGGTTGTCTACCATGTGCCTACGAAGTTGACCCGTTTTCCCTCCCTTACCGGTCTCATGTTTATAAATATCCTTACAAATTCTACATCTTACATAATTTTTATCTTCTTCTAGTCTGTCAAAAAAATTCCAACACTTACTTCTTAATCTTCGATTCTTCTTAATAGGTAGGGGAGGCCTACTTGTATTACCACGACTTTCACCCTAATATTTTGAGTTTGACTAGCATTACCAAGTATAGCTGGTGATGTTTCAAGATTATCAGGTGGTAGAATATCATCTAAATTATCATCTAAATCATTATCTATACCATTATTTTTTTGAAGTCGCTCATAAGCTACATTTAAATTTTCAGGTAAACTTTAAGAAATATGTGTAAAGCTACTAGAAGAACAAGCACCACCTCTTGATCTTTTGGAAGTTTTCTTACTACCACCTCTACTAGTGCACGCTTTTTTGGCTGCTCTAAATATATCCATTATGTAAATTAAATTAATAATTCTAAATAATAAAATAAATGTACACCAAAGAAGAGAAAGATATAGAACGAGTGTACTGGGATTTCGGATGCTGCACTAAATTTGATATCAAAAATCAAACTTCAATTGATAGATCTATACTTGATAGTTGATACCACACTTCACTTGAATACTTGATATTTGATAATAACAATTTTGTAATGGCTAAACTAAGTATTTGATGAAACTTGAAATAATAAGTAATTGAGAATTTAAGAACAATAATCAATAATATCAAGAGAGAATTAGAGTAGTAAGAGAGTGAATTATGAGGAAAAATGAAGAAGAGGGGGGGTTATTTATAGTTTTTAAAAGGCTAAAATTGTAATTTATCAAATACTAGGGGGTGTGGGGTCTATTTTCTTAAGGGGTAGGCCGAAATGACCATTTCTGCAAAAAAGGGCCGTTGGCCAACGGTCATATTTGAATTTGACCGTTGGCAACGGTAAAATAAATAATAAAAATAAAAAAAAACGTTAAAAACCGGGCTGAACCGGGCTGTAGCCCGTTAAAAACCCGTTAACGGGCTTAGCGAGTTCCGGTGCACCGGTATAAAAAAACTGTTCATTTAAAACCCGCTCTTCCCCCCAACCCGTCCCAGCTCGCCCCCTACGCTACAGTACCGGGCCGGGTCAGCCCGACCCGATTAACAGGTATATATTCATTAGGACTTTGTACCATGGCAATTTGGTAGAAGTCAAAAGTGATAGGAGTATTTGTCATTATTGATGCTCTCGAAAATGAGGATATTTTGGACATTTTTGTGTCTCAGATATGTGATGAACCTATTGTTAGAGTGCCATACCCATGTATTTGATAGAAAAGTGTATTTTAATGGTGCTAGGGTGGGTAAGGAATCTAGTGATATTTTTTATGAGGTTGGAACTTGTGAGTGCTTGACTAGTTAGGCACTAACACATGAGACTACTCAAAATCAAATAAATCTAATAAAAATAACCCTAATGAAAATACTATTAACCCTGATTGGTGAGGATGAGCGTGCAGAAACTGCTGGAGAGCCTACTGGTGAGGGTGACCCTGCAGTAAATGATATTTTAAAAGGTGGTGGATATGATAGAGAGAGCACTAATAAGTGATAACATTTCATAGTTCTAACATCATGAGCTGTGTAAAAAAAGGGACTGAAGACTAAGGTAGGAATGAAGAGTATAAGAATTTTACAAAAGAGAAGAGGTCGTTCCAGAAGAGTAAAAAGATGGAAAAAACACGACACTAAAAAACGTTCCTCTAGGTGAAGGAAATCCTCAACCAAAGCATATTTAAGTTATGATGAGTATGCTAATGCTCAACAAACTAGAGGATAAAAAACGAGATTAGATGATAAGGTGTATGGTGATGAACTTTACTACGGAAGCTTTGAAGCTGGATGTTTTGAAACAGATGATGTGGAAGATAGGGAAGAGGTTGAAAACAAAGGTAAAATCTATCAAGAAAAAGAAGCAAAGTAACATAATAATCTTTGACTCTTCTTGTAAGAAGATTATGCAAGAAGAGGGGCTTATATTTGAGAGTATTAGGTAGCATTACTAAAAAATCGGTAAAAATCGACCAAAACAATCGACCAACGTTGGTCGGTAATGGCCAAAAACCGACCAAAATACGACCATTTACATGTGGACGGTATTTTTGTGGTCGAAAAGGAATACCGACCAAAGTTGGTCGGAAATTACCGACCAACTGTCGGTCAATTAAATTCAAAAAAAAAATATTGCAAAAAAAAACCGACCAAAGTTGATCGATTTTTTCCGACCAAAGTTGGTCGGTATTCTAATTATGTAATAAAAAGATTCACCATCTGGGAATCGAACCGAGGTCTGTACTGTAGCAGGATACTATTCTACCACTAGACCATTGGTACATTTTGTTTTAAGACTGTCTTTTATTTGATTTATACTCTTTAATTGTATTTTCGCACGAAAATAACCGACCAAAGTTGGTCGGTTTTATTAAAAAGTAAAATTACCGACCAAAGTTGGTCGGTTTGTTTAAATGACCCGCCGAATTAACCGACCAATTTTGGTGGATTTTTTAATATTAATTTTTATTTATTTTAATTAAAAAATCGACCAAAGTTGGTCGGTCGACCTTGGTCGGTTTTTGCCAAATTTCTAGTAGTGTAATTTAGGGAAGTATTAACTAGGTATGTAATTCAAGCGAAGAAACAAATTAAAAAGCTTATGAATGAACCTGAAAAAGTTATAACGAAATGTCTTAAAGGTATGTAATGTAATTCTATGAAAGTCTTGATCCAAAAAATCAAGATTTTATGATCAAAACTTACCACCCGATCTACAAGTGTTTAAAAGCAAACCAGAAACTATCTTTGTAATTCTAATTTTCTTTCCAAGCATTAAAGAGACGCGATCACTAAACTACCAACTAGAAAGGCCATCTCCAACCCTTACATTCATTTTCTCCTCCAAAATACAGGAAAGTTATTTTAACCATTACTCCATTTTTTACTCCCAAAAAGAAAATTCTATTTTATATTCTTCTCTCTTCAATATTATATTATTATCTTTATATAAATTTTATTTTCTTATTTCTATTAAAGAAAATCTATCTTTTTTTCTTTTTTACATATTTATCACATATAATTTAATATAAAATTATTTTACACCATAAATTTTTAAATTATATTATTTGTAAGCAAATATTATACATTATATATATTAAAGGATAATTCAAATAAAAGTGAAATCATTGAGATACAAGATAATTCAATACATATTACATAATGGTAAAATTCATATTAAATATTATAACTTATAATAAAATTAACATACAATTTTACATAAAAATAATAAATGCACGAAAATTAATTTATCAAAATTATACGCCAAAGTTAAGATGTAAAATTAATATTATAAAGATATTACATAAACATAATTAGGTACATATAAAGAGTTAAATAATAAAAATAATAATAAAATATGCATGAATAGTAATGGGGGAGATGAATAGTGTCCTCCATATTTAGAGGAACACTATTCATCCCCCATTTTGGAGGCAAAAATGAGGGAGGGTTGGAGATGACCTAAGAATATTCAAGTTTCAAGAGACTATAAGGAATAACTTGGGTATTCATGTGACAAGACAACTACATTATGGAGATCTAGGACCAAGGTATTGAAGGAGATTATGGGTAATCACATTATTGAATTTGAGAGATATAAAGATAAAGTGCTAAGAACCAACCAACGTTCCATTTGTCTGATTAAAGTTGGGGACATATATGAAAATGGTAAGCTTGTGTTTCAGAAATTTTATGTTTGCTTTGATGCTCCAAAGAAAGCTTCCTGATAGGTTATAGAAGGTTTATTGATTTGGATGGTTGTTTTCTAAAGGGGATATGTAAGGAATAATTACTTGTAGTTGTTTGTAAATATGGAAACAATCAAATGCTGCCTATAGCCTAGGTTACTGTGGAGTATAAAAATACATATACATGATCATAATTTGTAATGTTGTTGAAGAATGATCTCGAGTTAGGAGATGGCACAAAGCTATTATTGATTTCTGACATATAGAAGATTATTTATATCTGTAAATTGGCCTAATTGGATACACAAAAAAGAGAGTTATTTTTTTTAATTGCGAAATCACACGCATTCTTAGTTGGCAAATAGGCATGTGCCTATAAGAGATTGCTCGACAGAGATTTGTAACGATCTGGCATGTCGTTTTATGTATTTGAGCCCCAATCCTCTATTTGATGCTTCTCGTATGCTTGTTTGTTTTTTTGTGACTTGTTGGGGTGGTTGGTTTGGTTTCAAAAAGTTTTGGAATGAAGCGGAACACTTAATTCCATGGTTGGAATCTTAATTTATAAGAGTTGACCAAGATTTAATTTTTAGATAAACGGCCTCAGATCGATATTTTGATGGTTCTAACAGGACCGTATGGTAATTTTGGACATAGGCGCATGTTCAAATTTTAATTTGGAGGCTCCTAGGTTGATTTGACTCTAATTGTTAAAAGTTGAAAATTTGAAGGTTTAAAAAATTTACAAGTTTGGCTGGGAGTTGACTTTGATGATATCTGGTCCGGATTATGGTTCCGAGACTTGGAATGTTTGTTTTGTCATTTGGAACTTGTATGCAAAGTTTGGGTTAATTCCATATTGGTTAGGCTTGAATCAAATGTTTGGTTTGAAGTTGAAAGTTTATGAACTTAAGAGATTGATCTTGAGCGACGATCTTGGTTTTGATATTAATTATGGAGTTTGGAGCCTTTTTATAGGTTTGGATAATGTATTCGGACTCGTTGGTATGATTGAATAGGGTCCCGAAGGACTCGGGTGTATTTCGGGTGGATTCCAGACTATTTGGATGTTAGATTACAATTCTAGTTATGGTGTTTCGCACCTGCGAGGTTTGGTCCGCATGAGTCCGCAAAAGTGGATGTGAGATTGCAGAAGCGGGGTTTGGCGGAAAGCTGAAAGTCCCGCATCTGTGAAGGATTCAGTGCAGAAGTGAAGGCGCATCTGCGAGGCCTTTTACGCAGGTGTGGCCCCACAAAAGCGTTACTTGGCGCATAAGCGGATGGTCAGGACTTTAAGTGAGCTCGCATGTGCGAGCATTTATCCGCAGAAGCTATGTCGTAGAAGCGACAATTGTATCCACAGAAGCGAAAATCGCTAGGCAGAATATTATAATCGAGGTTTTGACTTTACTCTATTATATTTTGAGATTGGGAGCTGAGATTGGTGCAACTTTTGAAGCGATTTTTACCCATTTGGATTGGATAAGTATTCTTAACTCAGATTTGATTATTATTTGTGATTTTATCCTTGATTTTGACTTTTGGTTGATGAAATCTAAAGGAGAAATGGGGTGTTTTGTGAGAAATTTTGGAGAATGAATAAGTAAGATTTGGACCCCGATCAAAGTCGGATTTGGATGAAACTTGTATATTTGGACTCGTGTTGGAATGAATGATCGAGATTTGTGATTTTATCGGGTTCTGGGGTACGACCCCTGGTTGAATTTTTGATTGACTTTGTATTTTTTATTAAAAATCGAGCCTTTATGCTCTGATAAAATTTCCTTTAGCATTATGTGACATCGTAGTTTGTTATTTGACTAGATTCGAGCCGCTCAGAGGTCGATTCGTGAGGAAAGGCATTTTGGGTATTGATTCATGCTCTTCGAGGTAAGTAACTTGTCTAAACATGGTTTGAGGGTAATGTTTCGTTGTCTATGGTATTTGATACATGTTGAGGGTGACATACGTGCTAGGTGACGAGCGTATATGCATGTACTAGGGTTATTCAAGATCCGGGTAGACTTTAAACTATTATTTGCCTTATTTTGCTATCATGCCCCCGTTGTTCTCTATTTGTATGACTACGTGAACTATTATTCATGCTAGAAATCATGTCTAGGGTATGTGACTATCTATTTGAGACATGATAGGGCTATTCTTGCTATATTGAGTTGTTTTGCCTTCATTGTAGGCATATTCTCAGTTATGATGTTACATCATCGTATTATATCTTTGTCTCTGAGCATTCTTTATATGTTATCTCACATGTTATTGGTGTCCTTATATGCATGACACGAGTTAAGCTGAGTACTGTGAGATATGAGCATTTGACAATTCAGTGGTTGATGACTGATCTTGGGCCACAAAGCCGCTTTGATACTGATAGTAACATGACACGTACGCAGGACCAACATTGGTTGAGTGGTATTAATTGTGAGGTGACGCGTGTGCCACACCCTATATTGGGCTAAGTGATATTGATCGTTAACTTAGATCTGATTAACACTTGGGCTAGAACCTGTCCCTTCGGAGTCAGGTAATAACGTGTGGGTGCAGGTACACAGGTCATATATGTTCTTGGTGAGGGACTTGCGTCAGGCACCCGTATAGTGCTGAGCGTGGTTGTGTGTGATGATTGAAGGGTATTTGTGCCAGGCACTATGCATGTGCTGAGATTTAGTATACTTGATGATTTAACTACGATATTATTGATTCTGTCATGTATACTTGTCATGCAGGTATATGGTTGTATTTCTTCCCTCATGCTAATTGGTATTTGATGTCTCTATTTGATGTGTAGGACTTGAAATCATAGTTAAATTGATAAAAACTATGTTTAGGTGATTTCTGTGGAAGAATTTATGCCTTAACTATTATTCTTAAAAATCATGCTTAATTATTCTCTTAATGTGAAAAGGTTGAGTTAGATGTTATTTGAGCTACTTTTCCTTTTGCCGTTATATACCATTATTTCTATTATTGGCTATTAGAAATGAATATTGGACCTTGCCAAACTCGTCATTGCTTTCAGCCCGAAGTTAGGCTGGTTACTTATTGAGCATATATGGTCGGTTGTACTCATACTATACTATGCACTTTATGTGCAGATCCAGGCGCTGCTGAGAGTGGTGATTGCTAGAGAGTGGCATCAATACCAATTTTGGAGATTTTGAGGTAGCTGTTGTTCTGCTCACATGCCTTGAAGTCCATTTTCTCTTAGTTCATGATATTACTCTTCCATCTTTCAGACAGTAATGTATTTTGGACTCCGACTCTGCATTTAGTTTTTGTAAAACTCATGTACTCGATGACACTACGTCGTGGGATGGTTTCCAGTTATATTGTTACTATTGACTTCAGTTATTTATGTTATTCCGTTGTTGAGACTATTTAATATTGTTATTTAAGTTTCCTTCTGCTTATTGATTATTAGCTTGCCTAGCAACCGGTGTTAGGTGCTATCACGACTCCGGTGAAATTTTGGGTTGTGACAAGTTGGTATCAATGCACTAGGTTTCTTAGGTCTCACAAGTCATAAACAATTCTAGTAGAGTGTTGTGGATCAATACAGAGACGTTTGTACTTATCTTCGAGAGGCTACAAGGCTGTTAGGAAACTTCACTTTCTTTCATTCTTTATCGTGCGGATTTATTTATCCCTAATTTTAAATCTCTGCTCTCATATTCTCTTACATATAGTGAGGACACGGTCGTCGGGTGTAGTTGAGCAGGCGCCAGTACCCCAGGCAGGGTCGTGATAGGATGGGACCGAGGCAGAGATCGAGATAGAGCACGCACTACAATTAGGGTCCCTGCTCGGGCATCTGCCATGGAGCCACTAGTAGCTCCTATTGAGGAACAAGTTCATGATTATGTCGAGCCGGAGGTTCCAGCTTAGGTTCCCCAGGGTTTATTTGTTTCGCCAGCTATTCATTATAATTTGATTCGCATGGTTGGGGGATTTGAGAGTTTGGCTCAGGTTGGGGAATTTCCTACTATACCACCTACTTCCCAGGCAAGGGGCAGACCATAGACTCCAGCTACCCGTACTCTAGAGCAGGTGGCCCATGGTTATCAGACCCCTGCAATGTTATTAGTTAGAGCGATTCAACCTATTATTGTCGTGCATCCTTAGGATAGACATGTGATGTTATCTGATAAGCTAAAGAGGTTAGATAAGTTCATGAAGTTTCATCCTCCTCACTTCAATAGTACACCTTCAGAGGATGCGCAAGGATTCTTGGATCGTTGACATGAGATTCTACGCAATTTGGGACTAGTTGAGTCCAACGGCATTGACTTTATTGCCTTCCAGATACAAGGTCCAACCAAGAAGTGGTGATTGGTTTATAAGCTGGATCATCTCCTATTATAGGGGCTCAGTTCTCCAGGGCTTTTATTGAGCAGTTTGCGCCACGCACCAGGAGAGAGGAGTTGAGGAGGCAGCTTGAGTACCTTCAATTGGGTTAGATGTGAGTTACTGAGTATGAGATGAAGTTTACAAAGTTGTCTCGTCATGCTGCTATTTTGATTCCCATTGAGGAGAAGAGAGTGAAGAGAATAATTGAGGGTCTTCACTACAGTATTCAGCTTGCTATGGCTAGAGAGGTAGAGATAGAAACTTTATTTTACCAAGTTGTGGAGATAGAGGATCGTGTTGAGTGCATCCACAGTGAGACTAAGGAGATTACACGGGTTAGGGACAAGAGGTCCCGAGATTCTGGTAGCTTCAGTGGTGCCTCGTCTGGAGGACAAGGTCGATTCAGGAGAGGCCATTCTAGCAGGACAACTTATCATTCAGTGTCCCGCAGTCATCATTTCCTACTATAAACCTAGTCGAGGAGCTTCTGTGTAGTCATCATTCAGTGCACTTCCAGCATAAAGTTCTTATTGCGCTCCATCTGTTCTGAGTTCATCGGTACTAGGTCCCTCTAGTGGGTATTCTGGTTCACGGGGTCTGATTCATGCCCAGCAGTCATTTTCGGTCAGAGGTTGTTATGAGTATAGAGATTTGGGCATGTCAGGAAATACTACCCTCGTCTTCGCAGAGGTCTAGTGCAGCAGGTAGGTCAGACTATGATTTTCACACCGGTTGCTACACGACCCGCTCAGCCAGCTCGGGTTGGAGGTTATCCAGGACATAGTCGTCTTAGAGAGAGAGCTAAGTCCGGTGGAGTTCAGGCCAGTTTCTGTACGTTCCCAAGAAGGACCGAGGTTGTTGCTTTTGATACAGTGATTACAAGTATTATTTCTGTGTTCCATAATGATGTATTAGTATTGTTTGATCCTGGTTCTAATTCTTCATATATGTTATCATACTTTGCTTCTTGTATGGATATGCCACATGATTTGCTTGTTACCCTTGTTCTTGTATCTACATCGGTTAGGGATTCTATTGTAGTGGATCGAGTTTATAGGTCATGTGTGGTCACTATATGTGGTTTTGAGATGAGGGTGGACTTTTTATTGTTAGATATGGTGGATTTTGATATGATCTTGGGTATGGATTGGTTATCTCCATACCATATTATTCTTGATTGCCATGCTAAGACTGTGAAATTGGCGATGTTGGGGTTGCCAAGGTTAGAGCCGAACAGTGCTCTTGGTTACACTCCTAGCAGATTGATCTTATTTTCAAGGCTCAATGGATGGTTGAGAAGGAATGTTTGGTGTATTTGTCTTTTGTCAGATATGTTAGTGCTGACACTCCTACTGTTGAGTCAGTTTTAGTTGTGAGGGAGTTTTCGAATGTGTACTTACTAGGCATGCCACATGATAGGGATATTGATTTTGGCATTGATTTGGCACCAGACACTCAACCTATTTCTATTCCTCCGTATTGTATGGCTCTTGATGAGTTGAAGGAATTGAAGGAGCAGTTACAAGAGTTGATCGATAAGGGATTCATCAAGCCTCATGTGTTACCTTGGGGTGCACCAACGTTGTTTATTAAGAAAAAGGATGGTTCTATGAGAATTTGCATTGACTATCGGCAATTGAACAAGGTAAGTATTAAGAATAAATATCCACTACTGCACATGGATGATTTGTTTGATCAGTTTCAGGGTGCCAGGGTGTTCTCGAAGATTCACTTGAGGTCGGGGCATCACTAGTGGAAAATCAGGGATTCAGACATTTCTAAAACTGCTTATAGGACTCGTTATGGGCATTATGAGTTTTTGGTGATATCTTTTGGTTTGACTAATGCCCCAACAACCTTCATGCATTTGATGAATAATGTGTTTACTCCTTACTTAGATTCTTTTGACATTGTGTTCATTAATTATATATTGGTATATTCCCGTAGTAGGGAGGAACACATGTAGCATTTGAGGATTGTGCTTCAGACTTTGAGGGAGAAAACGTTGTAAATTCTCCAAGTGCGAGTTTTGGTTGGACTCAGTGACGTTCTTGGGTCATGTGGTATCTAGTGATGGGATCAAGGTGGACCTGAAGAAGATTGAGGCAGTTCGCGGTTAGCCCATACCTTCTTCCGCTATAGAGATTAGGAGTTTCTTAGGCCTAGGTGGGTATTCTTTTCGCTTTGTGGAGGAATTTTCATCCATTGTAGCCCTATTGACTAAGTTGACTCAGAAGGGCACTCCATTAAGGTGGTCAAATGAGTGTGAGGAGAGCTTTCAAAAGCTCAAGATAGCTTTAACCACAGTTCTAGTTTGGATTTGCCTTTATAATCGAGGTTATATGCGGTATATTGTGATGCTTCGCGAGTTGGCATTGGGTTTATATTGATGCAGGATAGTAGGGTGATTGTCTTGGCGTAGTGCCAGTTGAAGCTCCATGAGAAGAACTACTAGTTCATGATTTGAAGTTAATAGCTATTGTACTCACGCTTAAGATTGGAAGCATTTCTTATATGGCGTGTTTTGTGAGGTGTATATGGATCATCGGAGTCTTCAGCATCTAGTCAAGCAAAACTATTTGAACTTGAAGTAGCGGAGGTGGTTGAAGTTATTGAAAGACTATGACATCACTATTCTTTATCATCCGAAGAAGGCTAATGTGGTGGTTGACGCCTTGAGCAGAAAGGCAGAGAGTATAGGGAGTTTAACATTTATTCCAGTTATGGAGAGTCCTTTAGCTATGGATGTCGAGGCTTTGGTCAATATGTTAGTGAGATTCGATATTTTGGAGCCTAGCAGAGTCCTTGCACGTATTGTTTTACAATCATTTTTATTTGAGCGCATTAAGGCTTGTCAACATAATAATCCCTACTTATTTTTCCTTAAGGATACAATGCATCAAGGTGGTGCTAAGGAAGTGACCATTGGTGACGACGATGTATTACGACTTCAGTGTCGGATTTGTGTTCCTAATGTGAATGGGTTGAGAGAGTTAATTATTGAGGAGGCTCATGTGTCGATGTATTCTATTCATCTGGGTGCTACGAAGATGTATCATGATTTAAAGCAACATTATTGGTAGCAGAGGATGAAGAAAGACATTGTTGGGTATGTTATTCGGTATTTGAATTGTTAGTAGGTCAAGTATGAGCATTAGACCAGATGGTTAGCTTCAAACCATTCAGATACCATAGTGGAAGTAGGAGCATACTACTATGGACTTTGTGGTAGGTTTTCCACAGTTATTGAGGAGATTTGACGTTGTTCGGGTCATTGTGAATAGACTGACCTAGTCTGCACATTTTTTTCTAGTCATGACTTCCTACCTTTGGAGCAGTTGTCTAAGATATACATCAGGGAGATTGTTCGCCTGCATGGCGTACCTATTTCTATCATCTCGGATTGCGACACTCAGTTTACTTCATATTTTTGGAGAGAGGTTTAGCATGAGTTGGGAAGGTAGGTTGCGTTGAGCACCACATTTCACCCTCAGACGAATGGGTAGTCCGAGCGAACCATTCAAATTTTGGGGGATATGTTGAGAGCCCGTGTTATAGATTTTGGAGGTCAGTGGGATCAATTTCTTCTATTAACGGAGTTCGCATACAATAACAACTTCCAGTCGAGTATCCAGATGGACCCGTATAAGGCCTTATATGGGAGCGATGTCATTCTCCGGTTGGTTGTTTTGAGCCTGGCGACGCTAGACTATTTGGCACATATTTGGTTCTTGATGCCTTGGAGAAATTGAAATCAATTCAAGAGCGGATTCATACAGAGCATTCTAGGAAGAAGAGTTATGTTGATAGGAAGGTTAGTGAGGTAGCGTTCATGGAGAGTAAGAAGGTTCTTCTCTGAGTTTTGCCTATGAAGGGCATACAAAGATTTGGGAAGAAAGGCAAGTTGAGCCCTCAGTATATTGATCCATTCGAGGTGTTAGAGAGAATGAGTGAGGTGGCCTACAGACTTGGTTTGCCACCTAGCTTATCGGGAGTTCACCGTGTGTTTCATGTTTCCGTGCTTCAAAAATATTATGAGGATTAGTCACACGTGTTGGATTTCAGTTTAGTGCAGTTAGATGAGAATCTGGCTTATGAGGAGGAACTGGTGGCCGTTTTGGATAGGCAGGTTAGGAAGCTAAGGTCTAAAAATATTGCATTAGTGAAGGTTCAGTTGAGATCAATCGGCTGAGGAGGCGACTTGGGAGACTGAGCATAATATGCATAGCAGATATCCTTATCTTTTTGATATCCCATGTATAATTCTAAACCCATTCGAGGACGAATATTTATTTAAGAAGGAATATAATGACCCGACCGGTCATTTTATGTATTTAAGCCCCATTCCCCTATTTGATGATTCCAGTATGCTTTTTTGTTATTTTGTGACTTGCGGGGATATTTGGTTTGGTCTCTGGAAGGTTTTGAAATAAATCGGAACACTTAGTTCCATGGTTGAAAGTTTAAGATATAAGAGTTTATCAAGGTTTGACTTTTGTATAAACGACCACGTATCGGTGTGTTGATGGTTCCAATAGGATCGTATGGTAATTTTGTACTTAGGCATATGTTCAAATTTGGATTTGGAGGTCCTAGGTTGATTTGGCTCTAATTGTCGAAAGTTGAAAATTTAAATATTTGGAAAGTGCACAAGTTTGATCGGGAGTTGACTTTGATGATATCAGATCCAGATTATGGTTCTAAGAATTGAAATAGGTTTATTTTGTCTTTTGACACTTGTGTACAAAGTTTGGATTCATTCCGGATTGGTTAGGCTTGAATCAGATGCTTGGTTTCAAGATGGAAGTTTAGGAACTTAAGAGATTTATCTTGAGCGACAATTCTTGGTTTTGATGTTAATTATGGTGTTTGAAGCCTTTGGATAGATTTGGTTATGCATTAGGACTTGTTGGTATGATTGTACGGGGTCCCGAGAGGCTCAGATGTGTTTCGGGTGGATTCCAGACCATTTGGATGTTGGATGGCAGTTCTGGTGTTTCGCACCTATGAGGTTTGGTCCGCATGTGCGAGTTCGTAGAAGCGGACATGCGATCGTATAAGCAAGGTTTTGGTGGGAAGATGGAAGTCCACATCTGCGGAGGATTCGGGGCAGAAGTGAAGGCACATCTGCGAGGCCTTTTGTGTAGGTAAGACCCCAGAAGCAGAACTTGCGCACAGAAGCAAATGGTCAGGACATTTGGTGAGCTCGCAGGTACAAGAATTTGTCCGCATAAGCAGCGTTGCAGAAGCGATAATTTTTTCTGTAGGATTGGAAATAGCTAGGCAGAATATTATAATCGAGGGTTTGGCTTCACTTTATCATATTTTGAGATTGGGAGTTTGAATTGCGGCGATTTTCACCTACTTGAATTGGGTAAGTGTTCTTAACTAGGATTTGATTATTATTTGTGATTCTATCCTTGATTTTTGGCTTTTGGTTGATAAAATCTAAAGGAGAAATTAAGGGTTTTGTGAGAAATGTTGGAGAATGAACAAGTGCGATTTGGTCGGAGTCGAATTTGGATGAAACTTGTATATTTTGACTCATGTTAGAATGTGTGATCTGGATTTGTGACTTTTGTCGGGTTCCAAGTTCGGGTTGACATTTTGGTTGATTTTATGTTTTTGATTAATCGAGCCTTTATTCTCCGATATTGTTTCCTTTAGCATTATTTGACACCATAGTGTGTTCTTTGACAAGATTCGATCCGTTTGGAGGTTGATTCGTGAGGAAAGGAATTTTTGGAGTATTGACTCATGTGCTTTGAGGTAAGTAGCTTGTTTAAACTTTATTTGTGTGTAATTTTCTATTGGCTATTATATTTGATACATGTTGAGGGTGACGCACGTACTAGGTGTAGAGCATATATGTATACACGGGGCTATTCACGATCTCGATAGACTTTACACTATTATGTGCCTTGTTTTGCTATCATGCCTCGTTATTTTCGTATTTTCTCCATTTGTATGACTACGTGAACTATTATTCATGATAAAAATCATGTATAAGATATATTATTATATTTTTGAGATATGACGGGGCTAGTTTTGTTATGTTGAGCTGTTTTGCCTTAATTGTAGTCATATTCTCAATCATGATGTTACATCCGCGTATTATCTTTGTCTTTATGCATTCTTGATATGTTATCTCACATGTTGTTGGTACCCTTATATGTGTGACACGGGTTGAGCTACATACTGTGAGAAGTGAGCATTTGAGACTTGAGCAGTTGATGACTGATCTTGGGCCATTGAGCAGATTTGATACTGATAGTGAGGTGACGCATACGCCAGGCCTCACATTGGGCTGAGTGTTACGCCATGCCCCATATTAGGCAAAGTAATGTTGATCGTTGACTTAGATCCGATCAGCGGTTGGCCTAGGATCCGCTCCTATGAAGGCAGGCAATAACCTGTGGGTGCAGGCACATGGGTAATATATGTTCTTGATGAGGGACTTGTGTCAGGCACCCGTACAGTGCTGAGTATGATTGTGTGTGATGATTTAAGGGTACTTTTGTCAGACACTATGCATGTGCTGAGATTTGAGATACTTGATGATTTAACTATGATATTATTGATTCTAGCATGTATACTTGTCATGCGGGCATATGGTTGTGTTTCTTCCCTCATGCTAATTGGTACTTAATATCTCCATTTGATGTGTACGACTTGGAATCATAGTTAAATTGATAAAATCATGTTTAGGTAATTTATGTGGAAGAATTTATGCCTTAATTATTATTCTTGAAAAGCATGCTTAATTCTTCTCTTATTGTGAAAAGGTTGAATTTAATATTACTTGAGCAACTTTTCCTTTTGTTGTTATTGTACCGTTATTGTTGTTATTGACTATTGGAAATGGATATTGGACCTTGCCAAGCTCGTCACTGCTTTCAGCCCGAGGTTAAGCTTGTTACTTATTGAGTATATGGGGTCGATTGTGTTCATACTATACTGTGAATTTTATGTGCATATCTAGGTGTTGGTGAGAGAGCTGATTGCTAAAGAGTGACATTGGTACTAGCTTTGGAGATTTCGAGGTAGATGGTGTTCCGTTCGCAAGCCTTGAAGTCCCTTTTTCTCTTAGTTCATGATATTACTATTTCATCGTTCAGAAAATATTGTATTTTGGGATTAGACTCTGTATTTAATTTCTGTAGAGCTCATTTACTCGATGACACATGTCGTGTGATGATTTTCAGTTGTATTGTTACTGTTGACTTCAATTATTTATGTTATTCCGCTGTTGAGACTATTTAATACTGTTATTTAAATTTTTTTATGCTTATCGATTATTGGCTTGCCTAGCAAGCGGTGTTAGGCGCCATTATGCCTCCAGTAGGATTTTGGCTTGTGACAAGATCTATTCTTGGTCTCCAAATTTGGATAAGCAGTGGAGATCTCTTCGCAAGTTGGCAACTTGCCTTTGTGAACTTACAGGTCTTTGTTAAAATTTTCCTACAAATAGTGTTACCGCTCTTCTTTTTCTAAACACACAGATTCGAGAGCATTTTGTTCTCTTATTTTTTTTATCCTTCTTTATTGAGAGTATTTTAAGAGAGTGAGTTTTAGAAAATACTTGTGTGAACTCTTTCTTTGGAGTGATTTTGTGAGATGATTCTCTCGGGATATATTGAGATTAATTAGAGTATTTACTCTAATTTTATTTTCTCTTTTGTACTCCCATTTGTATAGTAAATATTTTCCTCTCTGCTTGTGGATGTAGGTCATCTTGACCAAACCACGTTAAATTAATGCTTTCTTTATCTGCTTTAATTTTTATTATTATCAACTTACACTGTCTTTTTTATTGTCATTATAATATTATTTGGCTAAATTTTGCACTGTCCAAATTCTCGAATCTAATAAATTGGTATCAGATCCAGATTTAACCGGGTTAGTTTCAATAGCCAAGATGAATCTAACAAAGACTTATATGAAGAAATTTGACTGAAGTGAAAACTTTGAGATATTGCAATTAAATACGGAGCTATTCAAATTCAGGATGGCGTAGATATAGCACTGCAAGGAAAGAAGAAGAAACCAGATAAAATGATGGACGGGCAATTTATCGTCATAGACAATAAGGGAAAAGATGGTCTCATTTTAAATCTCTTAAATAAGATTTTGCCTAAAGTTGTTGTAGAAAGATCAGCCAAATGCATATGGAAAACATTAAAAACCCTATATATGAAAAGAACAGTAAAAAATAGGCTTTACCTGATGTCACGACCCAATTCCCACCATAGGCTGTGATGACGCCTAACGTTGTTGTTAGGCAAGCCAACAATAAATCAACATAACGGTCAGTAGCTCATAACACGTTTTAAAACAAATGATAAAATAAATAAGAGGAATCGTTCCATTTTCATAGTACAATAATGACATTATATTCAAGGTTTGAACATGATAGAAATATGCAACAGAATGTCATAACATAAATACAATCATGAACAATGGTCTAAAATTCCCAATACTCGGTGGCATAAGTGCACAAGCATCTACTAGAATATACATTACCATAACTATTGTCTGGAATGAAAAGTAGATAAAATATAATAAATATAGAGGAAGGAGACTCCATGTGTTGTGTACCGAAGTATAGAAGGAAGCTCACTACTAAGTCTCTGGCTGGTACGCCTATGTGCTTGTGTGACCACCATATGTACCTATCTTTATACCTACGCAATTAGTGCAGAAGTGTAGTATAAGTACGTAAATCAACGCGTACAGTAAGTATATAGTCTAACCCGGTCCAATAATCAATATACATGCAAAGTAGATAGGTAAGAAGCATGGCAAGTAAAAACAAAGCAGATAAATATGTACAACATGTTTTTCAATAGAAGGATAAATACGAACTCATCAAATACCGGTTACTGTCTCAAATGGAATATATATGACCAATATCATGGGCAAATGCCAAATTCGATTCAAGACGCTCATGTACACACTGACTCCCTATCGAAGATAATACACACGACTCTTATACACACTGACTCCCTATCGAAGATAATACGCACGATTCATCATTTAAAAATAATTCTCAACCCCACACAAAAAGTTAACAAAAAGTAAAACCTCGGGCCCACGTGCCTGGATTTCAAAAATTCTCAAAAATAAATGTTACCCATAGCATCACGAACTAAAATATATAATTTGTTCCCAATTCTATATTCAATTTCATGGTCAAATCCCCTTTTTATCAATTCTAGGTTTTCCAGCAAAATTTCACAATTTCTGCTAATTTTCATGTTAAAATCCACATATAATCCATGTATTTAGCTCACAACAAGTTGAAATCACTTACTTTGTATTAGTTGATGAAACTGGCTCCTCCGAATCGCCCAAAATCACCTTAGCAAGAGAGAAATAAGATAAAATGAGCAAATTCCCGATTTGCAAACTTATAATCTGCCCAGACCCTCCTCTTTGCGATCGCGAAAATACCCTCACGATCGTGAAGGCCAACACTGCCTCTGCCGAAATTCCCTCATTCGTGAATGCGTGGGACCTCTCACAATCACGACCCTCAGCCTGCCAAGCCTATGTGAACGCGAGCCAAGCTCCACAAACGCGAAAGCAAACCACTCATCTGACTCCACAACATTATGAACGCAAGTGAGCCCACGCGAACTCGACGCTTCCTGCCCCATCCCTCTGCGAGTGCAACTCCTTTAATGCGAATGCGAAGAGTAAAAGATGCCCCTCAAAATTTCCTTCTTCGCGATCGCGAAGCACACCTGCACCAGCAAAAATCTGCCAACTTCAACATGCTCTAGGTGGTTCGAAACTCATCTGAACCATTCGGGACTCTCTCTAATCATACCAACAAGTCGGTAAACATCACCCAGACCTACTCGAAGTCTAAAAACTAACATCACAACCAAGAATTGCACCCCAAACCAAATTAATCGACTTTCGAAACTTCCAATCTCGTTCAACTAACTCTGAACGTTGTGAATCCTACCAAGATAACTCAGAATAGAACCAAATTTCTCATATAAGTCCAATATGACAACACAAACCTGCTCGAAATACAAAACGGGAGCCAATATCACCAAAGTTCACTCCAAGTCAAACGTAGAAATTTTTAAACCTTTAAAATGCAAGCTTCCAACAATAAGCCTGAATCACTCCTGGGCCACCCAAAACTCAACCTGAACATATGAATGAGTTCTAAATCATCATACGAACTTATAGGAACCTTCAAATCTCGATTCCGAGATTATTTACTCAAAGTTCAACCCTTGGTCATTTCTTCCAAATTAAAACTTCTAAATTAAGAATCACTCTTCCAAATCAATCCCAAACTTCTCGAACATCGAATCCAACCATACATTGCTATGATCCGACTCATAAGAGATAAGCAAAACACACAAAATAAGTATACACATTTCACCATTGCGGTGTGCAACCCAATACCGTGATATCCTCGCGGGAATTCCCATCGATCCATAAACCTCATACTCATAAAACATATGTACATAAAAAAAAAGCATGCAAAGTGCATAAATATAACTATGGGGAGATGATATCATAATGCGCTATGAAAAATAAAAGACAAAAACAACTACTGTGCAATGAGCAAATCAATATCTCAAGAGCCCTTTCGCTCGCATATCGCCATAAGGCCTAAAATGTGCCACCACATGCATGTGAATAATCAAGTAGTCTTTAAACTTCAAGGATACATGAATCTTCATACTCGGCCTCTAGCTCTCCCACTTAAATGGCTAATGCATCACACATATACAATGACCTCAGGAGAAACACTACAATAAAATCTTCCGCATCAAGTAGAAAAATATGAACATCAACGGTTGTCAACCATGCAATCTCTATAGTACTGATAAAACATCCGCAAATCACTAAACAATACGTCTTCTACGACTCTTACCCTTCTCAGGAGATAACATATAGTGCTAGCATTCTATTAAGCATCTGAAATCTCTCGCACTATTTAGAACTCATGACCTTCCTTTTGAAACTGAACCGCAACCTTTCCCATTCAATCCCAAATCTCACACGGCTCACTGTACCTATCAGGCTATCACATGAAAATACGAGAATACAATTATCAACCCTCCACTTACTCAATTTAAATGAAAATCATAACACACAACAAAATTTTCATACCCGTAGAAGACATCAGCCTCAACTCATGGTCAAAACTATTGTAAACTTTTCGGAACCTGTTTGCACATAATCAAGTTATTAGACCTGAATACCTCTAGATCAACCAAGTCACACAGACTGTCCAACCTGCAAGTATTGCCTCAAAAATACCTATAAAGCCCTATCATACCCCAAGGACCGACCATCTCCATTACCATGCTGATCTAAGCATTGCTAAGTTGACCCAACATCTTCAAATTTCATCATGACTTGCCTTCAAGATAACACATCTCTTTCCCAGCACACCATGGATCTCAAACTGCACTCATCTAAGGTGGCCCCAACATGAACCACATTGTCCTAAGACCTATAAGCCATTTTATTCTCTCTTATGCATTTGATAGTATCTCAATCCGAAATGTCTGCTCTGAAGACACCCTCCATGAATCCAAAGCTGTCTTTTTTATCTCTCAAATACTGTATCGCAGAACCGATGATGATTCGAAAATACCCCCTCCTTCATAATCTGGTGCTAATCTCAATCCTTAGTCACACGCGAATTTGAAATCCTTAGGTACCACATCTTAGATCTTGAACGCACTAGAACCATTCCCGAGAGTCACCCACTCTGACCTAGTTATGACTACGTACATAGCCAAACATGCCGAACAACTAGTGCTCCATTAGCACATGAATACTCCAAAAGAAGCAACCGGGTGAATTCTTTCCCTAGTACATTACATCCACAAAGACGCATCAAGTCTTAGCCATCTCACAACCTCCATATATCATTAAGGAGAAATATAACACGCATCCAATAGTTCCTCACTCGAATCATCCTCGAAATCATAACTAATCCACCAGTGTTCCTTAGTTCAGAATATACATCAACACATGACCATATGACTCAATCGTCAATAATAGGCTCCCCCACTTGGCTTTAAGCTATAATCACATAACCTAAGGACCCACAAGGACTTCTCCTCCTAGCTACCATAATCTCACACCGTCGCTTAGCTGAATTTTCCCATAGGCTCGTGTTGAACTAGCCATAACATATCCCAAATTATCAGCCCAAATGCACACTCAACCTTGTGACAATCGTGCCTTTTTCCTCAAGCAATCCAGACCCACATCATAGCACACACATCTCATTGGGCAGAAGGTAAAACTTTTCATAGGAACCTCATAAGAAATCATACAATCCCTTAACCTCCTCATATGAGATATCCGACATGTGTAACCTCATATTGACACCCTCCAACAACCTTGCCATGAGTATAACCACTATGTAATCAATCGATCCTCCGAGTCCCCACTTGTCCACATGCTGCAAGAATCTGTTTTATTCCACAAATGAATAATTGAAAGATTCATCAACACATCCAAAACTCAAGATTGTATTGCACGCCAAGATGATAAGCTCACATTCTTTTAGTAGCTCAAGAAAACCCCCCTTTCGTCACCTTCGAACCCTCAAATTGTAAGAAGTCATGACCAGAATGAAATACACAGACTTAGTCATCTGTCTACAATGACCCAAATCACACCATGCTTCCTCAAAGCTAGTGGCTACCCTACTATAAATTCTATAACGATACTCTCCTACTTCTATTACGGTATAACCATATTTCGAAGAAAACCACCCGGTCTCTGCTGCTCATACTTGAGCAACTGACAATTCAATTATCGCGAGACATGCCCAACAATGTCCATTTTCATTCTCTGCCACTGATAATGCTGCCTCAAATCACGATTCATCTTCGTAGCACCCGAATGGATAGAATATCACAAACTCTGAGCCTTCTTGGGGATCATCTCCCTCAAACCATTAACACTAAAAATACAAATTCAGCCCTGAAATCATAACACACCATCATCTCTGATGACCACTTCTTTAGAATCACCTCGCCACACCGTGTCCCCAAGGACAAGCAAATAAAGACCATCATACTTGCGAGCCTTAATGTGCTCAAGCAAGGATGACTGCAGAGCAACACAAGCGAGAACCTTACTAAACTAGAAAATACCTAAATCTTGAAAATTCACTGGTTAAAGCCTGAATATCTATAGCCTAAAGGCCTCTCCTGTGCTAGGACAATTGCCAAACTCCTAATCATAAACTGAATACTCTTCCTCCCAAGCATTCATTGCTACGGCACATAAGCAAACACTCTTTCATTCTACACCAACACCGCATGAAGATTAATACGTGAAGTATCACAATATACTGTGTATAACCCAGAATCTTGGGAAATACTAACACTTGGCTGAAATAGTTAGACACCTCTCTACAAGGCGACGATAATAATTTGCCCTCATAACGTAGGGAAAAACATCTCGCACCACCTTTGTAGTATCACCATGACTCCTCGGTGCCCAACTGATATTGAGTGCTCGATCAAATGAGTAGGAAGAAACTGAAGATATAGGCTTACTACCGAAATAAAATCGCACGATAAGGAATCATAAAAGTGAAGCTCTCCTAACAGTCTTGTAGCCTCCCGAAGATAAGTACATACATCTCTGTACCGATCCGCAAGGCTCTGCTGGACCTGCTCATGACTCGTAAGACCTAAGTAACCTAGCGCTCTGATACCAAGATATCACGACTCAATTCCCACCATAAGACGTGATGGCATCCAATGTTGTCGTCATGCAAGCAACAATAAATCAACACAATGGTCGATAATTCATAACACGTTTAAACCAAGTAATGAAATATATATGCGAAATCGTTCCATTTTCATAGTAAAATACTAACATCATCTTCAAGTTTTGAACATGATGATATAGAACTAAATGTCATAACAGGAATACAACCATGAACAATGATCTAAAATTCCAAAAATTTAGTATTACAAGTGCATGAACATCTACTAGAATATATAATACCACTGCAACCATTGTTTAGAATGAAAAATAGATAGAATATAATAAATATAGAGGAATGAGACTCAGTGTGCTGCATACTAAAGCATAGAAGGTAGCTCACCACTAAGTCTCTGGCCAGTGCGCCTACGCGCTTATGTGGCCACTAGATATGCTTGTCTCAATACATGCAAAATTAGTACAAAAATATAGTATGAGTACGTAAATCAACATGTACCCAATAAGTATCTACTCTAACCTTGAAGAAGTAGTATCGAAGGGTCAATATTGACACTTACTAGTAGTCCAATAATCAATGTACATAAAAAGTAGACAAGTAAGAAGCATGAAAAGTAGCAACAAACTAGATAAATATATAAAACATATTTTTCAATAGAAGGATAAATACAAACTCGTCAAATATCACTGTCTCGAATGGAATATATATGATGAATATCAGGGGAAACGCCAAATCCGAGTCAAGATGCTCATGTACGCACTGACCTGTTATCAGAGATAAATACACGTCTATGCCGAGGCGAACTGTCCGCTCCCATAAGAACAATATTGTGGTATTTTAAAGAGTGTTACCGAGGTGAACAACTGTATCCCATAAGAATGGTGTTACATAATCCTATCAAGGTGAACGACCCGATCCCTTAAGAATAGTGTTACAATAATATTGCCGAAGTGAACAACCTGATCCCATAAAAGTGGTTTTATAATAATCTCGCTGAGGCTAACGACCCGATCCCATAAGAGTAGTATTGAGGCGGTTAGCTCGACCCCATAAGAATACTTAAACTTTTGACGGTCGCTAGACCAACTTGCGAAGATACCTACGAGTTGAGTAATCATGAAACTTTCGAACAAATAAGTAAGACACAAGAGTAAATCCATAAGAGAAGGTATAGTTTCGCGGCTAATCAAGTAGCATGCCAAGTCTCTAAAATAGTAAAGCTATAAATCCACACAAGTGTAGTCTCATGCTAAAACATGAATTAAATAACTTAAACATGAAAGATTAACTCAAGTAGTACAATTAAAGCATGGTATAAATCTAAGTCTACCCGGACATGTCAAATCTAGAATACACGCTCATTACCTCGTACGTACGTAGCTCCCATAACACATAGCATATAGCAAATAGAATACCTATGGGGATAAATTTTCTTACAAGGTTAGGAAAGAGACTTACCTCGCTCTGAATTCCGATGCCGGCTCAAACACTGCTCTAGCACCTCAAACCAATATCAAACAACCCGAGCCTAGCCAAAAAATATGCAAACCAATCAAAACATACTCAAGAACCCATAATTCATCATTTAGAAACAATTCCCAACCTCGCATGAAAAGTCAACAAAAAACCAACCCCGGACCCATGCACCCGAAATTCAAAATATATTTGAAAGTAAATGTTATTCATAGCATCACGAACTCGAATATATAATTTGTTTCCAATCTCATAGTCAATTTCATGGTCAAATCCCTATTTTACCAATTCTAGGTTTTACAATAAAATTTAATAATTTCTACTAATTTTCATATTAAAATCAATGTATAATCCATGTATTTAGCTCACAATAAGTTGAAACCACTTACCTTATGTTAGTTTATGAAAATGGCCTCTCCAAATTGCCCAAACTTGCCCTAGCAAGAGAGAAATGACATGAAATGAGCAAATTCCCAATTTGCAAACTTATAATCTGCCCAGACCCTCATCTTCGTGATCGCGGAAGAATATCTCCGATCGCAAAGTCCAACACTGCCTCTACCAAAATTCCCTCCTTGCGAATGCGAGGGACCTCTCGCTATCTCGACCCTTAGCCTCCCAAGCATACGCGAATGCGGATGCGAGCCAACCTTCACAATGCGAAGGCGAACCACTTGCCTAACTCCACAACATCGCGAATGCGACTAAGCCCATGTGAACGTGATGCCTCCTGACCTAGCCCTCCGATAAAGCGAATCCTTTCACATGATTGCGATGAGTAAATGTTGTCCCTCCAAGTTTCCTTCTTTGCGATCGCGGGATCTATTTTGCAATCCTTAAGCACACCAGCACCAGCGAAAATCTACCAACTTCGACATGCTTCGGGTGGTCTGAAACTTACCCGAGCCACTCGGGACTCCATCCAATCATACCAACAAGTCCATAAATACAATCCCGACCTACTAGAGGTCTAAAAATATATAAAATAATATCACAACTAAGAATCGCACCCCAGACCAAACTATTCGACTTTTCAAACTTCCAACCTCTTTCAATTAACTCCAAACGTGAAGAATCACACCTAAAAAACTCGGAATGGAACCAAATATGACAACACGAACCTAACCCCAGACTCAAAATACCAAACAAGATCCGACATAACCAAAGTCCATTAGAGTTTAAAATGATCAGTTGTGTCGTTACACCTGAAGCAAAAACTCTACACTTTTATTATAGCTGAAGGTACCTCTATACTCCGACATCATGAAATATTTGATTCTCTTCTTACGGATTTAAGTAATATAGACACTGAAATCAAAGATGAGGATCAAGCCATGCTATTTCTTATTTTCCTACCCTAGTTATTTAAGCGTATAAGAGATACTATGCTTTATAAAAAAAATAATAACTCTTATAAAGATATTAAATCTATCTTGAAATCAAAAGAACATATATGTAGAGATATTACTGAGAAAACTAATGGAAACCAAGTGTGAGGCTTATTTGTAAGAGGTAAATCCAATCATATAGATTCAAGTAGTGAAAGGTCTAAATCAAGGTCAAATTCTAGATAAAGAATTATCGTGTGCAAATATTGTCATAAGAAATGCCACATTATTTCTGAATGCTTTAAGTTGAAAAGTAAAGAAAAGCATATGGAGAATAAATATAAGCACAAAATTATTGATACCTCCAAATTAAGTGTAGCTGCTAATGAGACTAAAGAAACTATATTTTATTAACTAATAATAGTTTCAAATCTAACAATGAGTGAATTTTGGATTCAAGTTATTCTTATCATATGTGTCTCAATCAAGATTTGTTTTGCTACATATGAATCTGTTGAAGGTTGAGTTGTCTTGATGGGCAATAATACTGCAAAATTGTTGATACAGTCCGAATCAGAATATAAGATAATGTGGTGAGAACTCTCATCGATGTTAGATATGTTCCTAACTTAAAGAAAAATCTCATCTTTTTGGGCATCTTGAAATCCTTAGGTGTAAATACACATGTGAAAATGGAGTTTTGAAAGTTTCTCGGGGTGCTCTAGTGTTTATGAAAGCACGTAGATTTGGAATGTTGTATTTTTTATTGGGCTCCACTAATACAGTTGCTACTACAGTTTCAAACATTATATAAGTCTAGTTCTGACATCATCAAATTATGGCATATGCGGTATGGGTGGACATAAAATCCGAAAAAGTAAAAAATTAAACCGGACCGAATTCATTCGATATTTCGGTATTGGTTCTTCGTTATTAATTTGGTATAATTTGTTTGGTAGTTCGGTACTTCGGTACGATTATCGGTATTGAACTTTCAGTACTTCAGTATACCGAAATACTGAAATACCAAATTATTTAAGTAAATATTCCTTCACTGCCCAACCCATACTTATCAATTCTCAACCCAAAAGTCCAACGTATTAGTTACCCTCACTAGTAGGCTAGTAAGATTAAGTCCAACCTAACGATAGTCAGTAGGCTTCGAAATTTTCCGCGCTCATTTTTCGTTAGTTCTTGAATGTTTTTCTACTTGTTGCCATAAGCCCCATAACTAGAAAACTAACATTATAGATTATAGAATAAAATGTCTTGTTGCTTGTTAGTATCATTTCTTGAATTTGTTTCTATTTATTGCTAGAACTAGGCAACTACGCAACTAGCAGTATAGAATTAAAATGAATTAGAATAACTAATCTCATATTCTTATTCTCATATTCTTATGTGATTTTCAATGAATTAGAATTCACCACTTTCTCGTTCAAGACTTGGTACAATACCGAAATCATACCGAACCAAACAAAAAAAATACCAAACCATACAGAATTACTTTGATACGGTATTTGGTATGCACAATTGATAAATCGAATACTGAAATATCGTACCGAAATTCTTAAATATCGAACCAAAGTACCGAACTCCCACCCATAATATGCGATTGGGGCATATGAGTGAAAAAAATCTTTCCATCCTCAACAAAAGAGATCTCTTGTATGGACAAAGTACCCGAAATATGGAGTTTTATGAACACTGTGTTCGAGAAGCAGAAAAGAGTCAGCTTCAAATCTCCAGTAATTCATAGAACAGAAAGTACTTTGATTACATTCACTAAGATCTTTGGGGTCCTTCTCGTACCCCATCAAAATATCGTGCCAGGTATATGTTAACTTTCATTGATGGTTATTCAAGAAAAGTTTGGGCTTATTTCTTGAAAAATAAAAGTGATATTTTCCAAACTTTGAAACAATGAAAAGTTTTGATAGAGAATCAAACATGAAAACAGTTTAAGCGGCTTAGAACAGCTAATAGCTTGGAATTTTATAATGAAACTTTAATGAAATTTGCAAGAATGACAGAATTGCTCGGCACCGCACTGTGAGGATGCTCCCTCAGCAAAATGGTGTAGTAGAAATAATGAACAAAATTCATTTGAAAAGAGCTCACCGCATGATTTCTAATGTTGGATTGACAAATGCATTTTGGGCAGAGGCTATTTTAACAGCTTATTATATTACCAACCGTGCCCTTTCTGCACCTTTAAATTTTAAGACTCGAAAGAAAATATGGTCAGGTGCTCCTGCTAATTATTCTGATTTAAAGATATTTGCCCCCCCTGCATAGATACATGTAACAACAACAACAACAACCACCCAGTATAATCTCACTAGTGGGGTCTGGGGAGGGTAGTGTGTACGCAGACCTTACCCCTACCCTGGGGTAGAGAGGCTGTTTCCAAATGACCCTCGGCATCCTTCCCTCCAAGAACTCCCCACCTTGCTCTTGGGGTGACTCGAACTCACAACCTCTTGGTTGGAAGTGGAGGGTGCTTACCATCAGAGCAACCCACC
>AWOL01S0067267.1:140844-157499 GCA_000715115.1 Nicotiana otophora
ACCCATAAATATATGTCAAAGAATTTCTTATATCATATGAACCCAGAATTTTAAAATCCTCCCCAATTTCTCCTCCATTTTATCAACTTGACTTTGATCATCACATAAAAAATTCGTGACAGGCTTGTAGATCAACAAATTCAAGGTATGTATTTTTGACTTTACCAACTTTTTCTAAAAGCTCAAGATCACTTTTTTAGAAACTAATTTCTCTAGAACCCAAGAAAAAAATGTGCTAGGCGATTTGATGGTAAAGTACTGATACCCAATTTGTTTTTACATCAGATCGGTTATATTCTTGAAATTGATTGCAAATATCTGAAAGACTTGAGTCTTTTTTGCATCTACAGAGTCGAATCTGAGCTGGGGAAAAGGAAGATCTAGAGTTTTATTTGTCATTAGAAGAACTATGTCTTTTATTGGGACACAACAGAAATGCAAGGCCTGTGAAAAGACAGTTTACCCGGTGGAGCTGTTGTCAGCTGATGGGGTTAATTATCACAAGTCTTGCTTCAAATGCAGCCATTGCAAAGGAACACTTAAGGTGCTTTTGCTATGCTTATATAAACTACAATCTGGTTTTCACTTTATGTTGTTTGCTTTTTGTGCATAAAGTATTAGTCTTAAAGTTGTGAAATTGGAAAGAGAGTAAACTTGTCTTGATTCACAAATGCTATCCTAAAAAAGAAAAATATCTCCATGTTGGATCTTACTGCATTGGTAGTTGTACTTTGACCATTGACAATTGGACGAGGCCAAGCATTGAGGAAACTGTACCCAAGATTTGAATAGTTTCAACTTATCCGAAAAGAAGAAGATAAAGATTTGAATAATTCCATATGAAAAGGATAATGGTGTTTAGACTCAATTGACTGATGTTATGTATCTGTGAACTTTTTGTTAGCTGAGCAATTTCTCCTCAATGGAAGGTGTTCTGTATTGTAAGCCCCATTTTGAGCAGCTTTTCAAGGAGTCGGGCAACTTCAACAAGAACTTTCAATCACGTAGGTCTATTTATTCTTGCTTAGTTAATTCTTTCTCCAAAGTTATAATTGATCTGCTTTATTCATAATACCCAATGTGTTTTACTTTCACAGCTGCAAAGTCAGCTGAGAAGTTAACTCCGGAGCTGGTAAGTTTTCTTTGCATCTACTTGTCTACAAAATTAACAAACTGAAAAAGAACAAACCATGCCTCTTAATCTCTCCTCTCTTATTTTGGTATGCAGACAAGATCGCCTAGTAAAGCTGCCGGCATGTTTTCTGGCACACAGGAAAAATGTGCGACTTGTGGTAAAACAGCTTACCCACTTGAGAAGGTAGACAAAGGCTCCTCAATTTTACCTTAGCCTTGATGTTTCTGTTGAAAAGCAAATTGTTGTATTCTTCCTTTTACTGTAAGTTCCTATTCTGGACCTTCAATAGGGATAAGGTGGTTGCCCATTTCGCTCATTTGATGCGTCAATGAGTTACTTGTCTGTGGCAATGGTGTCATCAATTTCCTGTTGTGGATTTAGCATTCTCAGAACGTTACTGATTTTCAGTGGCGCGTGAAAGCACAATTAGCGTTTAAGTAGCTTTTCAATATGAAAGTGCACAAGCAGCGTTTCCATTTAGAGAGCAGGGACAACCTTTTACTTATAATTTTGTATACATGACCATCTTGCTGCACGAGTTTTTGGTATGAATTTAAGATGATATAAGGGAGAGTAAGACAGCTAAAAGACATTAAGTTGGTTGAAACTTGCTTGTTCTTCAAATCTACATCTTACTCGCTCAATATCTATTATGCACTCTGGTGATATATGTGAAATATATATAAATGAACTCTATTGAGAAATTCAAGAGCTTGTATTTTGTGGGTATTTACGCCACATTTGTTGGTTAACACGATAGGATTGATCTTACAGATGGTATAAAGTTAGCATAACAACTGAAGTCCACAAAGATCTATTCTTATTCAGTCGCAAATTGACTGTTAATAGTTTGGCCGTGATAGTAGTTAAAACTGACTTGCTGTGCAAATTGGTGAGTTTGAGCATTTTGCATCTTACTCTCTGTCTCTCCCTCCTCCAGTCATCTAGTACTCTACCAATCTTTTCCATTTTTGCACATTCTAGTGAATGCTAACTCTGAAAAATTATGAGGCAGATCACGTGTTATATTGCTACAATATTTCTTTGGTGGTTCTCAGTTGCCCCACAATGGTGAATGTCCACCTTTGAAGTTGTAACACAGTTACGAAATTTAATTTGTATGAAGAGCTAGTCTTTGGATCAGAATGGGATATGACGCAACAAAAATAGCTGAGCTGTCTAATGCTTCCATACATTCTCTTGTCCAGCAAGTAGTTATTTCTCTTGATTTATGATTTATGATTTATGATTTATGTTCTTGGCGGCTTGGAGATGATTTCTGAATATCATATCTTTGATGCTGGAAGTTATATGCAAGTGAACAATACATTGGTGACCTACTTCTAGCCCACAGATTCTGAGTTTAGCATTCCTCTCATTTTAAATTTTTTGAGAAGGGAAATATAAATATTAATTTGCTTGCAACAATTGACCTGTCTACTGAGTACTGTCTCTAGCATTGAAACATGGAGGGGTTATCCAACGTTTACTCTACACGTTGTTACTTTTTCTTTTCTACCTGGGAAGTTTCTACAATTGCCTTTCTTTTTTAGATCACAATTGGAGCAGTAAACACAAGCTTTACTATTGCAACAGTTTAATTTCTGAGATTGATTTAATGTTGGTTGCATTTTTTTAGGTGACAGTGGAGAACCAAAGTTATCATAAGACATGTTTCAAGTGTTCTCATG
Source organism: Nicotiana otophora (assembly GCA_000715115.1). Lineage (NCBI taxonomy): Eukaryota > Viridiplantae > Streptophyta > Magnoliopsida > Solanales > Solanaceae > Nicotiana > Nicotiana otophora. Next base: position 143,671 of record AWOL01S0067267.1, read on the forward strand.
GTGGATGCTCTTTATCTCCTTCGAATTATGCCGCCCTAAATGGGATTTTGTACTGCAAACCTCATTTTTCACAGCTTTTCAAGGAGAAAGGCAGCTACAATCATTTGATCAAGTCTGCCTCGATGAAACGTCCAGCTGCAACCGTTCCAGATTCTTAAACTCCATGTTTCAGTCAACTACTTTATCCATCCACATGGATTTGATAATTCTTGAGTGTGTTTCTTGCGCTTTCTTTGTTCATTAGCTGGTAACCTTATCATTTTGGGTTACTGGTTTATATGTGTTCGACCATCGTGAAGGCTGTTATCCTGATTTATTGTATCATTTAACTTTTGGATGTTGAAATTCCTGCCCCTATCAAATGATCTTTGGCAGGAGCTAATTGTGTGATACATAACAGTGTTGTTACTTACTAGTATTCTTCTGTTACTCTTCTATATTTGGCTTCTGCTTAGTTGCTGATACGTCCTTACCTGTCAAATAACAGCTCCATTGGATGCGAATTTACTTGTTGTGTTTGCACCAAATAAATAAATCCATTGGATGCGAATTTACTTGTCGTGTTTGTACCAAATAAATAAATGTATGATATTATTTCTTTTTTACATAAATTTTCATTAGGAGCATTTTGAATAAGAAACTCAAGCAACAACCAAAAAAAAAAAGGGAAAAGATAAGGCGGCATGGGATTAAGATGAGAAAGTTAGAACTAACGATGACATTACCCTTTCCTGTCACAAAAACAGCTTCATTTTCTGTATTTTCTGCCTATGTTTGATCTACGTTTTAGCAAATTGGGATATTTCCATATATTATTAAGCTTTGCTTCACAAGATGTCACGTCTTTCCTTAGGTTTAGTGGCATGTCTTTTTTAGCAATTTTTTCTCCTGAAAAATAGATGTTGAGAACCAGTACATGGTTTACTTGAAAAGATTACAACAGACGGTCAAAAAAGAAAGTTTTAGAGTATGAATTCTAAAACCAACCTATTCTCGGTGCAATTATATAACATACACAACTGCACATCAATCTCAAGCTAGTTGTGATCGGCTTCATGAATCCTTGTTATCATGTTGCACCATTTAGATGCATGTAAGCTTGAGTTCTGCATCAGTATACGAACTCCTTCACAAAGGCAACTCTGCTAGCAGAGCAGGTGACAAACCAAAGATGCTGTGTTTTTCATCAAAAATATGGCTCTTGGTTCAAATTATCAAATTTATATAATTATGGGTTAAACTTAGTTAACAATAATCTCTAGATGTAGCTTTTAAGGGTGCAATAAACATTAGATGGATTTGGTCAAATAATGATAACAATATGCGATAATTGTTCCAAAAGGCATGAACAATAATGTATCATTTAATAGCAATGAATAACAATAAATGTCATTTAAGTAAATAGGAAGAATGATTCACCCAATAAAGGATGAACTAGATGGTTGTTCCTCCTGACAATGATGAGTGACATACAAATTCTTGAATATTCGAGTTATTTTCGGATCTGATGAAAAAGTATGGAATAATATAGACAAGAATCTCAGTGAAAAGGTGGTGTTTGTATCTTAGCAAGAGAGAGAGAATCTTTTTGTCAAAGTGTGTTCTTACAAATGAATATCACATGCCATTATCATTGTCTCTCTTTTCTATTTATATGGGACATGTTCCTATGAAACCCTAATAGTACAAGCGCAAGAAATATCCAATAGAATATTCCCTTTCAACATCCTATCTTGAAAATTAGTTGTTACAGTTCTATCAACGATGCTCGACCTCGACCCTTATTGACATCTCGACCACGGTTCTCGTCGACTCTTCGACTATGGATCTTACTGCTTCTTGGCCCATCTCGACTAACGACGACTCGAGAATTCCTTTTTTAGTATTATCTTGTCTCAAATATTATAAGGGCAGATTTTGACCCATACAGTTAGTCCCTCTGCTTATTGAGGTCGTGCCCCCGTACGAGGTCGATGAGCAGACAATGTCGTGCATAGTTGGCAGGGGTCGTGGTTGTGGAGATGGGACTACGTGGCTTTTTGTGGTCCACATATTCTGAATTTATCAAATTGCCCAGGAAATTATTTGGAGTTATTTGGGCCATGAATAGAGGTGACACCATGGCCCCGTGCGTCATAATAACGCCATTTCCCGATGCATTGCATCGATTCAGGTGGAGCTCTTGATTGGCTCTATCAGTTTGATTTTCGTGCTAATTATGTCCCATATAGTTTCAATTCCGGTACCTCCCATACTTATAAATAGGGGAAGCTTTTCCGATTTTGGAACTTTTCAAACTCCGTTTTCTCCGCTATCACCAACTTGTCTTATTTACTTTGCAAAGTACTCTTTTTCTTCTATTTTTGAGGCTTATCCTGTTCTTCATTCTTTTTCTTCTTTCGAAAACCTATTCTCTTATTGAAGACGATGTCTAACATACCTTCTGAGATGTCCCCCTTGGTAGTGGTGTATCCTCCTCATGAGGAGGGCGTTCCTGCCACCGCTGATGATAGAGCCTTCCTGTTGGTAGAAGAGATAATTCCACGCAACCCTGATTCCCGGTCTGATTTTACCAAGTCCCCTGACGCCGAACCTGAGGCTTACCGATCAATGATGACGGTGAAAGAATTGGAAGAGCTCGGGGCTGAATTCAATATTCCCAATCATGTTGAGTTGATTCCGGCGGGTGGAGGAGGGACGTCGTGATGACTCACCGTCCTGGATACTATGCCTACCCATTCCAAGTTGGCTACACTCTTCCTCTCCTTCCGTTGGCGGAGGAATTCTGTCGTTATTACGGTGTTTGCCCGGCTCAGCTCGCGCCGTATGTTTACAAACTTTTCTGGATGCTGATCAAATTTGTCGAGCTGGCCGGGGTCGAACTGACGCTTCGACATTTGATACATCTTTTCGCCCCTAGCTTTTATAGGGGGCGATGGTAAATCTTCACCATCGAGGGGGTAAATGTTTGGCAGTGAAGATGGATGACAAGGCCAACCGCCAATTCTGGTTCAATTTCTTCTTGGTCAAGACCAAAGACGTGGTGGCCAATGTTGACGATTTCCCCGAGACTTGGAATTATACTCGTAAGTATTCAATCTCCCTGTAGATACTTGATTTTTTCCTTGTGTCCGACCATGGATTTTGACTTCACGTCCCTTACTTGTGTAGCCGAGACTACGCCTCCTCCTTCGGTCGCCGACATTTCCGATTAGGTTGGTCGACTTCTTCCTCATATTGTAGGGATTTGCGAGTGGTCGGGTTTTTTGAAGAAGTTTGGACCTGCTCCCCTCTCGACTGGTAAGTTCCTCTTATTATTGGCATCTTGGGTTTCTTTTTCTTTTGTTCACCTTTGTTTATTTTCCTCTCTCCTTGTATTTTTCTCAGCTTTGACCAGGGGATCTTCAAGGAGGTCTAAAGCTCCCGCACCTGCGTTTCGTAAGAGGAAAGCTGTTGCGTCTTCGGCTCCCGCCCCTTCTATGACCGCGACTGATTCCACTCACTCCTCAGTCTCTCATGTTGCTACGTCGGTATCTGTTCCTTCTTTAGCCGCAAAGGCTTCGAACGCAGAGCCTTCGGTTTCTCCCTTGTACCGTCCTATAGATGAAGAAGAAGAGTCGTTTCCAGGCAATGGGGACTTGATGCCTAGTAAGAGGAGGGTCGTGGACATCGTGGGCGAGAGGTTGGCGGCTGCTGATGTAGGAGATTGCAGCTTCAGCCTTCGGGAGACGGCTACAATGATTATCAGGGAGAGCCCAAAAGCTAGTCCCGTGGATGTTGGCTTGGAGGATATGGATATACAGCCCATTGGGGATGCAGTCGACGATGTGGTGGGCGAAACGGCCCTGTTCTTCCATGATGCGATGAGGGCTTCCGGTGTTGTAGCGGACGCGCCTCCTTTGGCGGGAGACGGAGGCAAGGCCGTTGCTGAGGAGGATGTTAGATCCGATTTTGACATGGATGCAGAAGAGTTGAGGATGATTGACGAGGGGCTTACTCAGTTCGAAGTGAGGTTGAGGGGGGTTCGAGATCAATAACGATCCTGATGGACCGTAATCTTCTTATGGATACTGAAAAGATTATCCCCTCCCTTGTCTCTCTCAGTTACGAGATTGAGGGAACGACCCTCCAGAGTATAAATGATCATGACCTGTCGAACAATATCGCCGGCCTTGCCCTTCGGGTAGGCATCTTTCTTGTTGGTTGTCTTTCCTTGGGTATGCTCTTTCATAGTCTTTTAATTTCCGTTGCCTGTTTTGTAGACGGTCATCCTGGAGATCGAGAGTGCTCGTCGGGAGTAGAGGCGCAAAGATATATATGTGAGTTGAGGGACAAGAATTTCAGGGTCATTGATAAGAGTATCAGGAGCTTCGGTGTCAGCTCTGTGAAGGCGGCGATGTGCGCTAACTGAGGGAAGATTTGAAGGTTAGGGATGAGGAGCTGGTGCGAATGGTAGGGAAGTGTAGCGTTCTGGAGGGGACGCTGAGGAGCAAAGAAGAAGAACTCGAGATTACAAGGGGGTCGAGGTTTAGTGCAACGACCTCCAAGCTTAGGTAGTCGCGTTGCGTGACCAGCTCGAGGAGTTCCAATTTAGGGCGGAAACCCTTGGTGGTGAGGTCACCGAAAAAGCTAAAGAGCTAGAGAAGGCGGAGGTGGCGCGGTCGGAGACTCTGAATAAGGCAGAGTCCCTTGAGGTCGTGATTCGAACTTTCCGTTCTGAGCGGGGGAATGACTTAACGATGGCCAGGCTCAAGGAAGAACGGCTTTATGAAAGGATCGCGGAGTTGGAAAGAGAGACCTATGTTCTCCATGATCGAGTGGTTGCTTTGGAGGCCGAGAAGGCCCAATTATTGGCACAGTCATCCTCTTCCCGTACTTTGGATTTTCCCAACGTTCATCGGGATTTATATGAGGAGTGGGTTCATGCTGAGGCCCAGTTAGATATCTTTCAAGATTTGCATGCGGCGGGGTCCGTCTCTGATGCTGCCCTTAAAGGTGTTCGTGTGAAGGCTCGCGAGGATCGACTTGCTTGTGGGTATAATCCTGGTACGCCTGAGGCCAGTGAAGGTGATGATGAAGGTGTAGATCGACTTGAGGAGGCTGCCTGGTACGATACCGCATATCTAGAGGGCGAAGGCGACGGTGGCGAGGGGAATCAAGATGGCGAGGGCGACGGTGGCCGAGGCGGTGAAGGCGCAGAAGATTATGATAGTGGTGATCAGTAGTTTTTCTTCTTCTTCTTTTTGTAAACTATTTTGTATTTTTGTCGGCGTCTTCACGAGCCTTTGTAAAAATGTTTTAAGTATGCAATGCCAAAGTTGTTCTCTGCATCTGCTTTTTAACCTGTGGTTTATTTTCTGTACTTTTATGTTTTTTGCTTCTGTTGTTTGGCTGCCTTTGCTATTTTTTTTCTTTATGCGTTGAAACATGGCCGAGGTCGTCGACTTGTTTGGTCGTGACCCTTCGTTTAATCACGGCCGAGAACCGATAGGTGTTTGTTCAAGCTAGGTCGAACATAACTTGGGTTTAATTATGGCCGAGGGACGGTAGGTGTTAGTTTGAGTGAGGTCGAACATAACCTAAATTTAATTATGGCCGAGGGCCGGTAGGTGTTAGTTCGAGCGAGGTCGAATATAACCTAAATTTAATTATGGCCGAGGGCCGGTAGGTGTTAGTTCGAGCGAGGTCGAATATAACCTAAATTTAATTATGGCCGAGGGCCGGTAGGTGTTAATTCGAGCGAGGTCGAACATAACCTGAATTTAATTACGGCCGAGGGCTAGTAGGTGTTAGTTAGAGCGAGGTCGAACATAACCTAAATTTAATTATGGCCGAGGGCCGATAGGTGTTAGTTCGAGCGAGGTCGAACATAACCTGAATTTAATTATAGTCGAGGGCCGGTAGGTGTTAGTTCTGATGCTCGCTTTAGAGACTAAACAATGGAAATAATACATAACAGCCAGCCAAGTAACGATAATAAGAAAGACTAGGATATAGTTGTTTAAATCCCCGGTCGAAATCATCCAACATAAAATTGTATAAGACCTTAGAGTGAAGTCGAACATAACCTAAATTTAATTATGGACGAGGGCCGGTAGTTTTTAGTTCGAGCGAGGTCTAACATAACCTAAATTTAATTATGGCCGAGGGCCGGTAGGTGTTAGTTCAAGCGAGGTCGAACATAACCTGAATTTGAGGAAGATGTGCTGATAAGTGTAAAGTTTATTTCCTTGACATTATTGTTTTTGTTACATACTTGGAGAAATTTACAGATTTTTGGGTGTTGGCTAGCATTCCAGTCCCAGTCCCTGTCTATCTAGTCCCTTCATTGATCGATCTAGAGAATAATGAGAGGTTGAGCAATGAAAGAGTAACCACGGTCCTTCCTTCGTGTACTTCGACTTGAAATGTTCCCTTCACCGCCTCATTAAAAACCTCCTTCAGAAAACCTAAGTAGGACAAAACTCAAGTGAGGAAAAAAGAGTACGACTTGGGGGGCACTTCTTCTCTCAGAAGTTGAAGTATTTGAGGTGGCTAATATCCAATTGTTTGGTAGTAGATTTCCTTCCATTGTTTCTAATTGGAACGAGCCCTTATTTGCTTCGGCTGTGATTTTATACGAACCATCCCAATTTGTTCCCAGCTTGCCTTCCCTGGGATCTTTGCTCGCTTGAGTTTTAGCTTTCAGTACATAGTCTCCGGCTTTGAGTGGCTTGACCTTTGCTTTCTTGTTGTAATAGCGTTCTGCTTATTGCTTTTGGGCGACCATTTTTATGTAGGCCATATCTCTTCCTTTGTCGATTTCGTCGAGTTCCTGTCTCCTGCTTCCGTCGTTACTCGTGCCGCTCTCATGGGAGTACCTTAGGCTGGGTTCTCCGACCTCGACTGGTATTACTGCCTCGGTCCCGTAGACCAAAGAGTACGGCATTTCTCCTATGCTTGTTTTCAGAGTTGTTCGGTAGGCCCACAATACTTCTGGTAGTATTTCCGACCACAGTCCCTTAGCGTCTTCGAGCTTCTTTTTCATGATATTTAGTATTGACTTGTTAGATGATTCTGCTTTCCTGTTGCCAGCGGGGTGGTACGGGGTCGAGAGTATCCTCTTAATATGCCATTTCTCAAAGAATTCAGCGGTTTTCCTTCATGTGAACTGGGGTTCGTTGTCACAACTGATTTCTTTGGGAAGGTCGAATCGGCAGATAATGTTTCTCTATATAAAGGTGATTATTTCTTGTTCCCGTATTTGGGCGAATGCTCCTGCTTCCACCCACTTAGAGAAATAGTTAGTTAAAACAAAAAGGAATTGTATGTTACCTCGCCCTGCTGGTAGGGGGCCACGATATTCGTTCCCCATTTGATGAACTGCCAAGGGGATGTGACTGAGTGGAGGTATTCGCCTGCTTGGTGGATCATTGGGGCGTACTTTTGGCACTGTTCGCATCGCTTTACAAAGTTCGTGGCATTCTTCTTCATGGTGGGCCAGTAATATCCTACCCCTATGAGGCATCTGACCAGTGCCCGGTTGCCGGAGTGAGCCCCTCAATGGCCTTCATGAACTTCTTCTAGGAGGCACTGAGTTTGGTTCGGGCCCAAGCACTTCACCAGAGGGCCGTCGTAGGTCCTCTTGTACAGATCATTGCGGGAGGATATTGTACATGGCCGCTTTCATTCTTAGGGGTCGTTTGGTAGGATGCATTAGCTAAAATAATGTATGCATTAGCTTTTGTATTGATAATACCTTGTTTGGTAAACTTTTTGAACCTATGCATTAGTTATGCAAGCATTAGTTATACACCCTATTTGGTATTATCCTACGCATAACTAATGCATTAGAAACCATGATATTAGCAATGCAATATGTTTTAATGCATACATTATCTTAGTTAAAGACAAAATTATCCTTCAAAATTTATGCTTGATTAAAATATACTATTATATTAATGCAAGTTTGAAATAATCCAAGAAAGTGGAAAATAAAGTTATATCCCTAGTAAACAAATAAATACTTAGTATATTTTCTTTTTTATAAATAAATATTCAGTTTTATACTACAATGTAGGTAAACAAATCAAATAATTCTTTAAAACCTTTTTCAGATAAAAACATTCCTCAATTATATGTTTCTTTTAAAAAGATAAAGTGATGGACTGGTTATGAGGGTATTTTTGTAAACAAATAATTCTTTTAGAAATTATGCAATGATTTAATACATCAAACCAAATAATGGATAAGAAATATGTCAGCATAACTAATACAAGCATAACTAATACCAGCATTACTAATACACCTTATTCAGCATTATTCTTATACATTATACCAAACGACCCCATAGTTTCTTGGCCTCCTTTTTGTCGCTAGGGAGTGTGCCGTCCTGCAAGTACGCAACAATACGATTGCACCAATCCCAAGTTAGGTTTATGGTTCTTACCTCGACCTGGTCTAGTGATGAGTTGAGGAAGTGGACCATATTTTTGTCTCCGGTTGTGATGCTTTTGGTGGCTGCGGCTAGTTTGGCGAGGCCATCTGCCTTGCAATTCTGTGCCCGTAGGATTTGGTCGAGCTGACATTCGTTGAACTCGGGCAGTAGCTTACAAATTTCGGTCTGGTACCTTTGCAATCTTTGTTCCTTGGTTTGGAAAGTCCCCGTGACTTGATTGACTACGAGCTGGGAATCGCAGCATAATTTTGCTCCATATTTGAGTGTTGTCTTAGACCTGTAATTATGGCCTCATAGTCGGCTTCATTGTTAGTCATATCCAGGCACCTTATGGACTGGCGAATCATTTCGCCTATTGGGACTTCCATTACGAGTCCCAATCCGGATCCCGACGCGTTGGATGCACCATCGGTGTATAGGACCCAGAGGTATTGTGTTTGGAGGGAAGTTTGGGCGGCCTCTCTTTCGACTTCATGCATTATCTTTGCGCTAAAGTCGACCACGAAGTCGGCGAGTACTTATGATTTTATTGCCGCTCGCGGCTGATAGGTGATACCGTGCTCGCTCAATTCGATGGCCTACTTGGCCAGCCTTCCCGATAGTTTGGGTTTATGTAAATTGCTTTTGAAGGGGAAGGTCGTGACGACCGAGATGGGGTAGCATTGGAAATATGGTCTAATCTTTCGTGAAGCTACGACTAAGGCCAAAGACAATTTTTCGAGGTGGTGTGGGTACCTCGTCTCGGCATCGACGGGTGTTTTGCTAATGTAATAGATGGGAGATTGTGTACCTTTGTTTTCACAAATTAAGACTGCGCTTACGGCTACCTCGGATACGGCCAGATAGACGAGGAGACGCTCTTCCGGCTCGGGCTTTGAAAGCAGAGGTGGAGACGATAGGTATGCCTTTAGTTCTCGCAGGGCCTAGACGCATTTAGAAGTCCATTCAAGGCCGTTATCTTTCTTGAGTACGCCAAAGAATTTATGGCACATATCCGACAATCGTGAGATGAATCTTGATAGAGCAGTGATGCGATCGATAAACCTTTGGACTTATTTCTTCGTGGTTAAGAGTTCTGGTATCCCCTCGATGGCTTTGATTTGGTCGGGATTGACCTCAATTCCTTGTTGTGATACCAGAAAACCCAAGAACTTTCCCGAGGCAACACCGAATGCGCTTTTTTTCGGGTTAAACTTTATTCTGTACCGTCGGAGTATGTCGAAAGTTTCTTTCAAGTGCTCGATATGATCTTCTCCCTTTTTGGACTTAACCAGCATGTCATCTATATATACCTACATTGTTTTGCTGAGCTGATTTTTGAACATCTTTGTCACCAACCTTTGATAAGTAGCCCATGCGTTCTTTAGTCCAAAAGGCATGACCTTGTAGAAATGAGTTCTTTGGTGGGTGATAAACGTGGTTTTTTCCTGATCTTCTTCTTCCATAAGGATTTTATTATAGCTTGAGTATGCATCCAAGAAGCTTAGCAGCTCGTGCCTGGCCGTTGCGTTGATGAGTTGGTCGATATATGGCAACAAGAATGAATCCTTCGGACATGCCTTGTTCAAATATGTGAAATCCACGCACATACGCCACTTTCCATTCTTATTTTTGACCATCACTACGTTAGCGACCCATTTGGGGTACTTCGATTCCCTGATGGAACCATTTTCCAATGTTTTTAACCTCCTTGCGTACTACGTCATTAATTATGGAGTTTAATTTACGCCTGACTTGCCTCACTAGGGGTGGAGTGGGTCGAAGTTTAATTTGTGTGTAGCGATCTCTTTTGGAATGCCCCGCATATCTGCATGGCTGAAAGCAAATAAATTTGTGTTAGTTGTTAAGATTTGACTGAATTTACCTGGTTCCCGAAGCTTGCAGCCGATATAAGCCTTCTTGATGTAGTCGTTGAGATCCAACTGAACGGGGTCGAGGTCTTCTATGGTCGAACCAGCGACTTTGGCCGTATCTGGTTCCCTGATGATGTTCTCTGCTTCCTCTTGCTCCGACCTCGACCATGTTGATTGATATGCCTCCTTTTTTGTCTTTTCTTTGTTGGGTGGCTGTGTCGTCTAAGGCAATGTGGTAACATTCTCGTGATGTGCGTTGTTCTCCTCACATACTGAAAACCCCTCATAGAGTTGGGAATTCAATTACTTGGTATAAGCTAGAGGGGACAGCTTTCATGGGATGTATCCATGGTCGTCCTACTATGGCGTTGTACGCGGTGGCCTGATCCATGATGTGGAATGTTGTCTCCAGAGCTACACCACCGTCCAGAATGGAGAGTGTAATTTCTCCGGATGTCTGCTCAACTGCATTGCTAAAACCAGTTAGCGTGATGCAGCACGACACTATCTTATCTTCGAGTCTCATTTGGGTAAGCACTCGGAGATGGATAATGCACACGTCGCTCTCATCATCTATCATAATGCGTTTAACATCGGTATCTAAAATACGTAAAGTAATAACAAGGGCGTCATTTTGAGAAAAGGTCAAACCGTCGGCATCCGACGTGTCGAAGATGATACTTTCTTCAAGTTCGTCGTACCGCTCGTGGGTGATAGATCGCTTGATTTTATGGGTAGTGGTGAACTTCACACTATTGATTGAAACGTCATTGTTGTCGCCGATGATCATGTTGATGGTACGAACTGGTGAGGGTGGTTTTGGCGGTCCTTGGTGTTCATGTCCTCTGGCGAAATTGGTTCTTCCCCTATCGCTCAGTAACTCTTAGAGGTGACCTTGTCGCAACATGTTTACGACTTCTTGCTTCAGGGTGATGCAGTCCACAATTTTATGTCCTCATTCCTTGTGAAACCCACAGAGAGCGTCGAACTTTCTGGTATTCAGGTCCGATCTCATCTTCGGCGGCCACTTCACTTTTGGTCCGAGATTGTTTAGAGCGTAGACTATCTCTGTATGTGACACACAAAAGTTGTGAGTATATAATAGGGGAGGCATACCTCGGTCGTTCCGATAAGTTCCCGTCTTTGGTCTGGATGGACCTTTTTCGTAGCGGGGGGAGGGCGCAACGGCTGCCCTGGTATATGGTTAATGTCGTTCCCTGTTAGGTCGTGGAATTGGATGATCTCTTATGGCGTTGTCTCTTCAATTTTTTCTTGATTCAGCTTGCATCGAGATTAGTCGGTGAGTCGGTCCGTTCAGGTCATCCTCATCTGCACAGACCTCGGCACAGTAAGCATTGTGGATTTCGTCCCAAGTGGTTGGGGGATACTTCATCAACCGACTCAACAGTTTTCTAGTTGCTCTTGAACTATTTTGACTCAGCCAATTCTGAAAGGCTGCGACCGTCATCCCTTCAGATACGTTTGGCAGAGTCATCCTCACTCGATTGAACCGGGCGAGGAAGTCCCTTAGTCCCTCTCCCAGGGACTACTTAATAGCGAATATGTCGTTCACTCTTGCCTCAACCTTCTTGGCTCCGGCATGGGCCGTTACGAACTTGTCGGCCATTTCCTCGAAATCTCTATGGAGTGTGCTGGTAGTTGCGAATACCATGTTAATGCCCCTCATGTAAGGGTTTCGCCAAATGTTTTCAGCAAAATGGAAGATATGTGTTCTTTGGCGAGATCATTGCACTTTACGGCGGTGACATAATGAATTACGTGATTTTCAGGGTTGGTTGTGCCATCATATACCCTGAGGTAGGGCGGCATTTTAAAGGTTTTTGGTATGGTATGTGGGGCTGCATCATCGTTGTAGGGATGTTCGACAAACCGGTCGGTGTCCCTCTTCGGCAACAGCTTAGGAGCGCCTGGTATTTTATCGACCCTTTCTTGGTGTTCTTTAATTTGATCTCGGAGCGCCTTGTTTTCATTCTCCATTTCTTCCATCCTTTTTAGAACGGCTGTGAGGGCGTTATCACCTGCATTTTCAATGACATTGTGTACACAAAGAAAGGAGATCTTGTTTGTTTTTTTTATGTTAGTGACCTGTGCTAGTTGTAGATCTAGAAGAAACTAAAAGTTTAACTAAGTAATCCCCATAGACGACGCCAAATTGTTTGACCAAAAATATGGCTCTGGTTCAAATAATTAAATTTATGTAATTTTGGGTTAAACTTAGTTAACAATAATATCTCTAGATGTAGCTTTCAAGGGTGCAATAAACATTAGATGGATTTGGTTAAATAGTGATAACAATATGCGATAACTGTTCCAAAGAGCATGAGCAATAATGTAGCATTTAATAGCAATGAATAATAATAAATGGCATTTAAGTTAATAGGAGGAATGATTCACCTAATAAAGGATGAACTAGATGGTTGTTCCTCCTTACAATGATGAGTGACACACAAATCCTTGAATATTCGAGTTATTCTCGGATTTGACGGAAAAGTATGGAATAATATAGACAAGAATCTCAGTGAAAAGGTAGTGTTTGTATCTTAGTAGGAGAGAGAGAGAGAGAATCTTTTTGTCAAAGTGTGTTCTTACAAATGAATATCACATTCCCTTATCATTGTCTCTCTTTTCTATTTATATGGGACATGTTCCTATGAAACCCTAATAGTACAAGCGCAGGGAATATCCAATAGAATATTCTCTTTCAACATCCTATCTTGAAAACTAGCTGTTACAGTTCTATCAACGATGCTCGACCTCGACTCTTATTGACATCTCGACCACGGCTCTCGTCGACTATAGATCTTGCTACTTCTTGGCCCATCTCGACTAACGACGACTCGAGAATTCCTTTTTTAGTATTATCTTGTCTCAAATATTATAAGGGCAGATTTTGACCCATACACTGAGCAGGCAGAAGAAAGCAAGCCCCTTCTTGAAGTTAAGCCTACATCAGAGATGATGTCACGGGCCCAAATCCTTACATTGGGTAGCGGCACCTGCTCGCCCGTGCGGCGCCTGCAGTTCCCCTGTCTGCAGGCCAGCCTATTTCCTATCCCAGGATTCCCAAGCACGATCCTGTGCATGTTGATGAGACTCGCCCGTAGGCTCGCCCCAACTTGTGCGCCCGTAAGATGTCTAGGCCCTTGGCTCTAGACATGTCGTGGAGCTTCATCTTAGGATCACAATCCATGCGCGCCCTGGGGGGATTGGCTTAGGACATGTCTTGTCCCTCGCCCAAGACCGAGCATCGCTCCCGCGTGCACAGCCCAATCCTCAAGCATGACACTCGCCTAGTGCATCCGCGACTAGCTCGTGCCTCGCCCGAGTAAGGAAACCTTTAGCCATTGGCCATTGTCATGCGCGTCTTTCATGCCATGGACATACATTGCCCTCGCGACACACTTCCATCCTGAATAGTACAGTGTCACCCCACAATTGCACCTTTAGGCCAACGGACCCTTGCTTGCATGGTTGAACCCAAGCCATGCTCACAAGTCGACACATGATGCCCCTATGAC
>AWOL01S0067268.1:0-15903 GCA_000715115.1 Nicotiana otophora
AAGAGTTATGCCGATAGTAGAGTTCATGATGTTGCATTCATGGTCGGAGAGAGAGTGTTACTTCGGGTAACACCCATGAAGGGTGTAATGAGGTTTGGAAAGAAGGGCAAGTTGAGCCCTATGTATATCGGACCTTTTGAGATTCTGGAGAGAGTGGGAGAGGTGGCTTACAGGCTTGCGTTGCCACAATGTTTAGCAGCTGTTCATCCGGTATTCCATGTGTCCATACTTCGAAAGTATCACAGCAATCCGTCCCATGTGTTAGATTTCATCTTTGTCCAGTTGGACAAGGATTTGACTTACGAGGAGGAGCCGGTGGCAATTCTAGCCCGGCAAGTTCGCCAGTTGAGATCAAAGCGTTACCATTCAGTTCGAGTGCAGTGGAAAGGTCAGCCTATTAAGGCAGCTACTTGGGAGTCCGAGTCCGATATGCGGAGTAGATATCCCCACCTTTTCACCAGCCCAGGTACTTTTCCATGTCCGTTCGAGGACGAACGGTTGTTTTAGAGATGGAGAATGGGATGACCCAAAAGGTCATCTTATGTTTTAGAACTCGAATCTATGCTCTTAAGCCTTAGAAATCTTATTTTTACCCTCCTCGATTTGCATGTGCAGTCCGGGCAGGTTTCCGGGAAGCTTTTATGTTGAAATCTAATGAAAATAAACATTTTTGCCTTAAAAGTTGACTTTAGTTGACTTCGATCAATATTTTTGGTAAACCGGCCCGGATCCGTGTTTTAACGGTCCCGGTGGGTTTGTATCAAATTATGGGACCTGGGCGTATGCCCGGAATCGAATTCGAAGGTCTCTAGCTTAAGTTATGCATTTTTGATGAAAATTAAAAGTCTAAAAATTAATTGTTTTTAAGAATTGATTGATATTTGGCATTGTTAGTACCGGGTCCGTATTTTAGTTCCGGAGCCCGGTACATGTTCATTATGATATTTAAGACCTGTCCGAGAAATTTGGTGAGAAACGGAGTTGATTTGACGTGATTCGGACCTTCGAGTGAGAAAAAAGTAATTTTAAAGTGTTCTTGAGAATTGCATTCGATTTGGTGCTAAATTCGGAGTTCTAGGTGTTATTTTGGCGATTTGATTGCTCGAGCAAGTCCGTATGATGTTTTTAGACTTGCGTGCATGTTTGGTTTGGAGCCTCGAGGGCTCGGGTGTCATTCGGGCGATGTGCGAGTTGAGTTCAAACCTCAACAAGGCTGCTGGTGCACCAAATCTGGTGTACCCGCACCTACGATTCTTTGGTCGCAGGTGCGAGCGATAGCCCCGCTAGTGCAACCCAGGCCTGGATTTCATTTTTCGCAGATACGGACTTCTCTCCGCAGGAGTGGGACCGCAGAAGCGGAATCATGTCCGTATGTGCGGCCACAATTGGCCCAGTCCTTTTCCGCAGAAGCGCACGTCCTGTCCGCACGTGCGGATGCACAGGTGTGACCAAATCACCGTAAGTGCGAAGGTCGCTGGGCAGTGAGTTCATTTAATTCGGACTCCAGCCATTTTCTTCTCGTTTCAAAAGTATAGGAGGCCTAGGGCGATGTTTCAAAGACATTTGCTTCCCCAAATCATAGGTAAGTGTTCCTTTACTCATTTCTTTCAATCGTTTACTTCATATTTACAAGAATTCAACCTAAGATCTAGAGTTTTCATGGTAGAATTAGGGGTTAGGGTAGAAACTAGGAATTTCAGAAATTTGAAAATTTAGACCTCAATTTGTGGCCGGATTCAAAAACTAATTACATATTCGGGCTAGGGGTGAATGGGTAAAAGATTTTGGTCCGAACCTTGGGTTTTGACCAAGCGGGCTCGGGGTCGATTTTTCGACTTTTTGGAGGAAAATTTGGGAAATTTTATTTATGCAATATAATTGATTCCTTTAGCAATATTTGATATTATTGAGTCATTTTTGAATTAGATACGAGTGGTTTGGAGGTGAATTCCAAAGGAAAAGCTGTGATTGAGAATTAAGTGGCCTTCTGAGCGAGGTAAGTATTGTGTCTAATCCTAACTTGAAGGAATTAGGAACCTTAGATTACTTGCTAAGTGATATTCATGTGAGCGGCGTATATGTGAGGTGACGAGTACTTATGCGCCGCCAATTTACCTGTTTTTCATGTTTCTCTGTTTTTCTTATATTGTCTCATTTCTATACCAAATTGCTACGTGTTATACTAGTTTTGTTCAATTTATCGTTCTTATCATGTTTACGGATTTTTTTGGTGATAATTGAGTTTTTATTTCAAAGTTGACATTGATACTATGGAAACAAATATTGAAGTAAGGTTTGTACTTGTTATTCTATCTCCCTGTTATTATTTATGCATTGCATTATGGTAAGGGAGAGTGTTAATACACGAAGGGTGATGCAGTGCCATATTATGAGTGTTAATGCACGAAGGGTGATGCTATGCCATATTACGAGTGTTAATGCACGAAGGGTGATGCCGTGCCATGATATGAGAGTTAATGCACGAAGGGTGATGCCATGCCGTTTATATTAATTTTATGGTGAGATTGAGAGTAAAAGCACGAAGGGTGATGCCGTGCATGTTTCCTTACTGTATTCACTATTCCTGTTGATTCATGGTATATTGACTGCTCCGGTGATCATTTTCTGTTTAGTTCTTCATTTCTGTTATTTTCTATACACTGTTAAATTATACAGGTTGATTTGTAGGTGTCTTGCCTTAGCCTCGTCACTACTTCGTCGAGGTTAGGCTCGACACTTACCATTACATGGGGTCGTTATATTGATACTGCACTCTGTATTTTCTGTGTAGATTTTGATACCGGCTCGGGTTGATCGAGATTTTTCTATTGGTTCGCTGTCCGGAGACTCAAGATAGATCTGTCGGCGTTCACAGACTTTGAAGTTCCCGTCTATCTTTTCTGTTCTACTATTTCTTTCATTCAGAAAGTTGTATTTTTTTCTAACTATTACTTGTAGCAAATTCTAGAATGCTCGTAAATTGTGACTCCAGATCCGGATGGTAGTAATTAATACAGTTTCATGATATTCCACACTTATTATATTTTATTTTAGTTAATTATTATTATTTACTGAATGGAAATAAGGAATTGGGTTAATGATTCTCTAACGTTGGCTTGCCTGGCAAGTGAAATGTTAGGCGCCATCACGGTCCCGTAGGTGGGAATTTTCGGGTCGTGACACAGAGTCATAAGCTCTACAAGATGGTACTACAAGTCTCGAACTACAGTACTGTTTGAAACAAGAAATAAACAGAGAAATGTCTAAACAAAAGGGGGCTCCGAGACTTGCGGACGTGGAGCACGTATACCATGAAGTCTCCAAAAACAACAACTCAAATCAACTCTTGCGTCCGGTACGGGCAGACATACCAGAATCTGCATAAAAAATGTGAATAAGCGTAGTATGAGACACCACAACGGTACCCAGTAAGTATCAAGTCTAACATCGGTAGAGTAGTGACAAGGCCAGGCCAAGATACCTGCTAGGATATAATTAATGGAATAAAAACCTAATCAGAATAAAAACAATAGAAAGCGGAGAAATAACTGATACGAAACAAGTGAATAGCATGAACCAATACCGGAATTGGGTTGGGTTTCGTTCGCGAAGGGTATCATTGGCATAGTTATTTCTATAGAAAAAATTATAGGAATAAATTGTTATTTCTTTCCTCTGCAGATAAACCTTTCTTCCAAGTCACATCATAAGAGATATTTATTATCTTTCATTGATTCCAGATCGAAGATTTATTCTGAAATATACTAACTCTCATGCTTTAACATTAATTCTCTATAATGGTCATGTTATCAAAATTCTATATATCAAAGGTATTAGCATAGTTTGCTGTCAACTATTTTGCACATCTTTGGATAACTGTAATAGCAAACAATTAAGTGCTTCTACTTGCACCTCTCTAACATAAGAAATCGAATTAAAAGATGGAACCCATCTAATGTCATATATCAAAAACAAAAGAGAGAATTAATTACACATTCGATAATGCTCTAATAAACTTTATCGAAACTTAAAGATGGAAAAGTTAAATTATGCTTCACGTGACATATGAACATGCAGAGTTACTCCAAAATTTTGTCACAATTGAGTGATAACATAAGTGTTGTTTTTAAAGGCAAACGTCACTAGCAATGGAAAAAACGTTTCTATTGACAATCCATTATTGGAAGCAGCAGATTAGGTTTGTACATTTTACGACCATTTGGACCATACATGGCTGATATTAAACCCTTTCATGAGTCACTAGAGCAGTAGAGCTTAGGTAAATTTCAAATTTGTATTTATATTATACGAAATTGAACAAGTTTGCTCCTGATTAAATATTTAGCTTAATATTACCTTGTTGTTAGGAAAACAAGCATTATTTTTCTATTAACTTAACGAAGCTCCAACCTCAGAATTCTATTAAATCGTAAAGTAATGGGTAAATTTAGAGCAAAAGCAAAGGACTTCAAAAGATTTGAGAAAGAGAGTTTACGTTTGCCCTGAAAAGAGCTGTGTCCACCACACTATTGTAGAAAACATGGAGAGAAGAACTGGAAATGTTAAAAATGCTCTAAATGATATGCCGCTTTGGCTGAGGAAGCAAAACATTTGGCTGCAGCTTTGCTTAAACAAGAGATAATGGATAACTAATTAGAGATCAGAAGAAAGGATTAATATAATTAGAGATTAGAAGAAAGGATTATTATAATTCAGTGTAACACTACCTTTCTTAAAAGGATAACTAATATTCTGCTGTAATTAATTGGCTTTTAGTAGCATTTTGTTACACTAAAGTAAGTGTGACATGTTAATCCTTTTTGGATCTTGTACCATGTTTGAAATGACCCGGCCGATCGTTTTAAGAATTTGCGTTCCGTTCGGTGGCTTAAGGTCTCGAGCAGCTCCATATTATGTGTTATGACGTGCGTGCGTAGTCGAGTTCAGATTTCAGACCTTTCGGGATTGATTTGGAAGAAGGATTATTGTTTTATAAGTTTAAGCAGCAAGAGTTGACCGGAATTTGACTTTTGGGCAGACGACTCTGAACTAGCATTTTGATGATTCCAATAGTTTCGTATGGTGATTTTGAACTTAGGCGTGGCCGGATTTGGATTTGGAGGTCCGTAGGGTAATTTGAAGCATTTCGGCGAAAATTGGAAAGTTGAAGTGTTGGAAGGTTGAGAGGTTTGATCGAGAGTCGACTTTGGTGTTATCGGGGTCAGAATGCGATTCTGAGAGTTTGATTATCTTCGTTATGTCATTCATCACTCGCATGCAAAAGTTGAAGTCATTCGGGATTGATTTGATATGTTTCGGCGCGAGTTTTGGAAGTTGGAAGATTTGAAAGTTCATAAGCTTGATTCATGGTGCGATTTGTAGTTTCGACATTATTTGATGTGATTTAAGGCCTCGAGTAGGTCCGCGTTGTGTTATGGAACTTTTTGGTTCTTTCGAACGTGGTCCCAGGGGCCCCAGATGTGTTACGGACGGGTTTCTAATCCTTTGGATCATGTTGAAAGATGCTGGTTTGGGTAGGGATCTGGTGTGGGCGCACCTGCGGACCCTTGGCGTAGGTGCGTTGATTGCAGGTGCGGAGGAGATGGGGTGCAGATGTGAAACAAGAATGGAAGGGAGGATTATAGAATCAGATGTTTTGGGCGCACATGCGCATTCACAGGTGCGGGATGTTGAGCGCGGGAACGCACGCGCAGAAGCGCATATGCTATCGCATAAGGGATTTGGGATGAGGCAAGGCATTTCCGCAAAAGCGGATACATTCTGCAGAAGTAGACATCGCAGAAGCGACCTGATAACCGCAGAAGCGGGATCCCTAGGCAGAATCATATATTTCGAAGCTTTTGAGGATTTTATAATTTTTAGAGTTATAGACCTCGGGTTTGGGAGATTGTTTGTGGATATTTCAAGCAACTCAGTGGGGTAAGTATTCTCTATCCGAATCTTGTTATATTTCATGAATCCATTGCTTTATTCATCTTTTAATTAGTGATTTAAGTTAGAAATTTGGGGAAAATTTGTAGAAATCTTTCATAATATAAAATGTTGATTTGAAGGATGAATTGATATCGGAAATTGATAATTTTGGTATGGTTGAATTCGAATCATAATGAGTATTCGGGTTGCGGGCCGAGGGTTTGACTTTTGGGTTTACTTTTTTGTTTTTGGTAAAGATTGAAACTTTATTATCCGTGTTTATTTGTTATGATTTGAAGTTAATTTGGCTAGATTTGAGTCGTTCGAAGGTTATTTCACTCGATAAGTTTATGTTAGAGTAACGATCTATCTTCTTTGAGGTAAGTATCGTGCCTAGCTTTGTGTGGGAGAACTATCCCTTAGGATTTGAGTCTTTGGTGCAAATTGTATCATGTGAAGTCCGTGTACGCGAGGTGACGAGTACATGCTCGTGCTTATTTGTGGAAATTCGACCATTTAGGGCTCTTAGGTTTTTATGTTCATAAGATATGAAGTTGCTTTGTTATGTTAAATTCACCATTTACTAGATTCACCCCTACGTGTCTTTTCTGGAATTAATTTCTCCATGTTTTACCCTTATTGTCGATTAAGCTCTTATATGCCTTAACTGAAGTTGTTGCCACTCTTATTGGTATGCTATCCTTCGTGTAATTGTTATCCTTGATTGAAGTTATTATTATCTTTTACATAATATGCTTGTCCATAATTGAATTTGTCGAATCTCTTCCGTAATTGCTCCACCTCAAGTGAAGATTTGTTATCCCTTATCACTATTGACTTACCCTTAATTGGAGTCATTGATTTATGTTATCCCTCTTATCATTGAATTGTACTTATATGGGATCATTGCTACACAATATCTTTTCCTTGTTGAGCTATTTCTACGTTGCACCATTATCTCCTATTGTGCCTTTTCTTGTGAGTTTTTTCTTCCTTCCTTTTGTGTTATGGAATTCCAGAGTTGATTTACTTGTTGTATTCTTGTGTTATTGCCGTTGTTGCTGTGGTATTCAATGTTGTGTTTGCATGAGGTCGTGCGGATGTTATTGTGTCACAGGGTTTCTGCCGTGCGGATGTTATTGTGGCATGAGGTTTCTACCGTGTAGATGTTATTGTGGCACGAGGTTTCTTCCATGCAGATGTTATTATGACACGAGGTTCTTCCATGCGGATGTTATTGTGGCACGAGGTTTCTACCTTGCAGATGTTATTGTGGCATGAGATTTCTGTCGTGCGGATGTTATTGTGGCACACGGTTTCTGCAGTGTAGATGTTATTGGGGCACGAGGTTTCGGATGTTATTGGGGCACGAGGTTTTTGCAGTGCATATGTTATTGTGGCACGAGGTTTCTGGCATACGGATGTTATTGTGGCATGAAGTTTTCTCGTAACTCAGTAGAGCTTATGACTTGTACTACCAGTTTGGGAAATTGTAATTGTGTATAAGATATCTATCTCATATTCTTCGTTTGATGGTTGAATTCTTCTATTAAATCTGTAATTGTTAGGCTTACCTAGTCTTAGAGACTAGGTACCGTGACGACATCCTACGAAGGAAAATTTGGGTCGCGAAAAAGTTAGTTTATATCACGACTCGGAATTTCCACCATCGGGACCGTGATGGCACCTAACATTTCACTTACTAGGCAAGTCAACGTTAGAGAATCATTAAACCAAATACTTATTTTCATTCAACAATTAACAATATTTAACTAAGATGAAATATAATAATTGCGGAATAATATAAAAACCGTATTAATTACTACCACCCGGATCTAGAGTCACAATTCACGAGCATTCTAGAATTTAATACAAGTAATAGTCTGAAAGAAATACAATTATCTGAATGAAAGAAACAGCAAAACAGAAAAGATAGATGGGGACTTCAAGGTTTGTGAACGTCGACAGATCTACCTTGAGTCTCCGGATAGCGGTCCAATAGGAAAAATCTCGATCAGTCCGAGCCGGTACCAAAATCTGCACAGAAAGTGCAGAGTGCCGTATCAGTACAACCGACCACATGTACTGGTAAGTGTCGAGCATAACCTCGATGAAGTAGTGAGGGAGCTAAGGCAAGGCACCTACAAATCAACATGTACAATTTAGCAGTGTATATACAAATAACTGTAATGAAGAGCTAGACCAGAAATATCAGAAGAGGGAAACATGCTGGGGGAAATACGAGAATAAGAACTACAACAGAATGATAACTGGAACAACCAATATACTATGAATCAATATAAACAATGAATGCAATAAAGGAAAAATGTACGGCATCACCCTTCGTGCTTTTACTCTCAATCTCACCATAAAATCCATAGAAACGGCACGACATCACCCCTCGTGCATTAACTCTCATATCATGGCACGACATCACCCTTCGTGCATTAACACTCACAATGTGGTACGGCATCACCCTTCGTGCATTAAGACTCATAATATGGCACGGCATCACACTTCGTGCATTAACACTCACAATATGGCACGGTATCACCCTTCGTGCATTAACACTCACAATATGGTACGACATCACCCTTCGTGCATTAAAACTCATAATATGGCACGACATCACCCTTCGTGCATTAACACTCTCCCTTACCATAATACAATGCATATATAACAATATGGAGAAAAAATAACAAGTACAAGCCTTACTTCAACATTTGGTTCCACAATATCAATCTCAACTTTGAAATAAATACTCAATTATCACCAACAAATCCATAATCATGATAACAACGATCAATTTCACAACACTAGTATAAACACGTAGCAATTACACATAGGAAAGAGACAATATAAGAAAAACGGAAGAAACATGGAAAACATGTAAATTGGCGGCGCATAAGTACTCGTCACCTCACATATATGCCGCTCACATGAACTTCACATAGCAAATAGTCTAAGGTTCCTAGTTCCTTCAAGTCAGGGTTAGACACAACACTTACCTCGCTCCGAAGGCCACTTAATTCTCAATCACCGCTTTTCCTCTAGAATTCACCTCCAAACCACTCGAATCTATTAAACAATGCCTCAATAATATCAGATATTGCTAAAGGAATCAATTATATTGCACAAATTAAAATTTCCAACTTTTTCTCCAAAAAGTCAAAAATCGACCCCGGGCCCGCTTGGTCAAAACCCAAGGTTTGGACCAAAATCCTTTTACCCATTCACCCCTAGCCCGAATATGTCATAAGTTTTTGAATCCGACCACAAATTGAGGTCTAAATCCCCAAATTTTCGAAGTTCCTAGTTTCTACCCTAACCCCTAATTCTACCATGAAAACTCTAGATCTTAGATTGATAATTCATAAAATATATTGGGTAATTGAAAGAAAATGGTTTAGAATCACTTGCCATCACTTTGGGAAAGAAAATGACTCTTCAAAATTGCCTTTCACTGTTTGGTTTTTGAGGAAATGAATATTTTGGCTAAATCCCGTGTTTGGATTCTGTTAAGTGTTGGGCGACAGTGTGCATCGCGTTCGCGAGGCCACCGTCGCGTTTGTGAAGAGCATTGGCTGCCAAGCCTTCACGTTCACGAGACAGTGTTCGTGCAGGATACCCCACCGGCCTTCGTGTTCGCGAGACATTGCTTACGTTCGCGATGAAGGAATGGCTGGCTACCCCCCAGTGCCTAACACTATTCGTTCGCGAAGGGTAATTCCTCCATCGCTTCGCGTTCATGACCAAGCCTTCGGGTTCGCGAAGAAGGAAATTCCGGCCTCATCAGTTTACTCTTCACGTTTGCGAGAGGACCTTCACGAACGCGAAGAAGGACATGCCAGAACACCAGATTTTCCAAAGTCCAAACATCTCTTGGCCTGTCCGAAACTCACCCGAGCCCTCGGGGCTCCAAACCAAACATGCACACAAGTCTAAACATATCATACGAACTTGCTCGCGTGATCAAATCGCCAAAATAACACCTAGAACTACGTATTTAGCACCAAATCAAATGAAATTCTCAAGAACACTTTAAGATTCCTATCTTATAAACTAGACGTACGAATCATGTCAAATCAACTCCGTTTCTCACCAAATTTCACAGACAAGTCCTAAATATCATAATGAACCTGTACCAGGCTCCTGATCTAAAATACGGACCCGGTACCAACAATGCCAAATATCAATCAATTCTTGAAAACCATTAAATTTCAATTTTTTTAATTTTCATCAAAACTTCATAACTCGAGCTAAGGACCTCCAAATTCGATTCTGGGCATACGCCCAGGTCCCATAATTTGATACAGACCCACCGGACCAACAAAACACAGATCCGGGCCCGTTTACCAAAAATGTTGACCGAAGTCAACTAAACTCAACTTTCAAGGCATAAATTCTTATTTTCATCAATTGTCAACATAAAAGCTTTTCAAAAACATGGCCGGACTGTACACGCAAATGGATGAGGGTAAAAATATGATTTGTAAGGCTTAAGAGCGCATAATAGAGTTCTAAAACATAAGATGACCTTTTGGGTCATCACATTCTCCACCTCTAAAATAACCGTTCATCCTCGAACAGACATAGAAACGTACCTGGGCTGGTGAAAAGGTGGCGATATCTACCCCGCATATCATACTCGGACTCCCAAGTGGCCACCTCAATAGGCTGACCTCTCTACTGCACTCAAAATGAAGGGTAACTCTTTGATTTCAATTGGCAAACTTGCCGAGCTAGAATAGCCACTGGCTCCTCCTCGTAAGTCAAATCCTTGTCCAACTAGACAGAGCTGAAATCTAACACATGGGATGGATCGCCGAGTTACTTATGAAGCATGGACACATGGAACACTGGATGAACAACTGCTAAACTAGGTGGCAACGCAAGCCTGTAAGCCACCTCTCCTGCCCTCTCTAGAATCTCAAAAGGTCCGATATACCTAGGGCTCAACTTGCCTTTCTTTCCGAACCTCATTACACCCTTCATGAGTGATACCCGGAGCAACACTCTCTCTCCGTCCATGTATACAATATGACGAACTCTATGGTCGGCATAACTCTTCTCCCTCGACTAAGCCGTGCGAAGTCGATCCTGAATAATCTTGACCTTATCCAAGGCATCCTGTACTAAGTTTGTGCCCAACAATCGAGCCTCTCCCTGATCGAACCACCCAACTGGAAACCGGTACCGCCTACCATATAATGCCTCGTAGGGAGCCATTTGAATGCTCCACTGGTAACTGTTGTTGTAGGCGAACTCTGCAAGGGGAAAGAACTGATCCCACGATCCTCCGAAGTCTATAACACATGCGTAGAGCATATCCTCCAAGATCTAAATAGTACGCTCGGACTGTCCGTCCATCTGAGGATGGAATGCGGTGCTCAGCTTAACCCGCGTACCCAACTCACGCTGTACTGCCCTCCAGAAATGCGAGGTGAACTGTGTACCTCGATCAGAAATGATAGACACGTGCTCACCGTTAAGACGGACAATCTCACGAATGTAAATCTCTGCTAACCGCTCCAAAGAATAGGCAACTACCACAGGAATAAAGTGCGCGGACTTGGCCAGCCTGTCCATAATGACCCAAACTGCATCGAACTTCCTCTGAGTCCATGGAAGTCCAACAATAAAATCCATAGTGATACGCTCCCACTTCTACTCATGAATCTCTAATGTCTAAAGTAAACCACCAGGTTTCTGATGCTAACACTTTACCTGCTGGCAATTTAGACACCAAGCTACATATGCAAATATATCTATCGTTATTCGCCTCCACTAGTAATGCTGCCGCAAGTCCTGATACATCTTGGCGGTGCCCGGATGAATAGAGTGTCGGGAACTGTGGGCCTCCTCAATAATCAGCTCACGAAGTTCATCTACATTAGGTACACAATTACGACCCTGCATCCTCAAACCTCCGTCATCTCCAATAGTAACCTGGTTAGCACTACCGTGTCCCATAGTGTTTCTAAGGATAAGTAAATGAGGATCGTCATCCTACCAATCTCTGATGCGCTCAAACAAAGAAGACCGAGCAACTGTACAAGCTAGAACATGTCTAGGCTCAGAGATATCCAACCTCATGAACTGGTTGGCTAGGGCCTGAACATCCAATGTAAGCGGTCTCGCACCAACTGGAATATAAGCAAGGCTACCCATACTAGCTTACTTTCTACTTAAAGAATTGGCCACCACATTGGCCTTCCCGAAATGATACAAGATGGTGATATCATAGTCTTTCAATAGCTCCAACCACCTCCTCTGCCTCAAATTGAGCTCTTTCTACTTGAACTACAAACTCCGATGATCCGTGAATACCTCACATGGCATGCCATAAAGATAATGCCTCCAAATCTTCAACACGTGAATAATGGCTGCCAGCTCTAGATCATGAACAAGGTAATTCTTCTCGTGACCTTCAGCTGCCGTGAATCATATGCAATAACCTTGCCACCATGTATCAACACCAAACTTATATCAATACGAGATGCGTCACAATAAACTGTATAAGATCCTGAACCTGTGGGTAACACCAATACCGGTGCCGTAGTAAAAGCTGTCTTGAGCTTCTGAAAGCTCGCCTCACACTCGCTTGACCATATGAACGGGGTACCCTTCTGGGTCAACCC
This sequence comes from Nicotiana otophora, assembly GCA_000715115.1. Lineage (NCBI taxonomy): Eukaryota > Viridiplantae > Streptophyta > Magnoliopsida > Solanales > Solanaceae > Nicotiana > Nicotiana otophora. The sequence goes on from AWOL01S0067268.1 coordinate 12,576, forward strand.
GGTCAACGGGGCTGCTATAGATGAAAACCCCTACACAAATCGATGGTAATATCCTGTCAATCCAAAGAAACTACGGATCTCTGTAGCTGATGTGGGTCTAGGCCAGTTATGAACTACCTCAATCTTATTAGGATCCACCTGAATACCCTCTACTGATACAACGAGACCCAATAAAGCAATTGAACTCAACCAAAACTTGCATTTTGAGAACCTAGCATATAACTGGCTGTCCCTCAGAGTCTGAAGGACGAAACAAAGGTGCTGCTCATGCTCCTCTCAATTGTGGGAATAGATCAAGATATCATCAATAAACACAATCACAAAGGAATCCAAGTAGGGCTTGAACACCCGGTTTATCAAATCCATGAATGTTGCTGGGGCATTGGTCAGCCCAAATAACATCATTAGAAACTCATAATGCCCATATCGAATCTGAAAAGCTGTCTTAGGAACATCGGATGCCCTAGTCCATAAATGATAGTAGCCAGATCTCAAATCAATCTTCGAAAACACTTGGGCACCCTGAAGCTAATCAACTAAATCATCAATCCTCGGCAATGGATACTTATTCTTGATGGTGACTTTGTTCAACTGCCGATAATCTATACACATCCTCATCGATCCATCTTTCTTCTTCACAAATAACACAGGTGCACCCAGGGCGAGACACTAGGTTTAATGAAGCCCTTATCAAGCAAATCTTGCAACTGCTCCTTCAATTCTTTCAACTCTGGTGGGACCATACAGTATGGCAGAATGGAAATGGGATGAGTGTCCGGAGCCAAATCAATGCAGAAATCAATATCCCTACCGGGTGGCTTACCAGGCAGGTCTGTAGGAAACACCTTTGGAAACTCACGAACAACCGGCACTGAATCCATAGAAGGAACATCCGCACTAGAATCGCAGACATAAGCTAAATAAGGTAGACATGGATTCTCGACCATATGCCAAGCCTTCACATAAGAGATAACCCTGCTGGTAGAATGGCCAAGAGTCTTTTTCCACTCTAATCGAGGCAACCCCTGCAAGGCTAAGGTAGCGTTCTTGGCGTGGCAATCTAATATAGCATGATAAGGTGACAGCCAATCCATGCCCAGTATGACATCAAAATCAACCATATCGAGAAGTAGAAGATCTACACAAGTTTCAAGACTCCCAATGGTGACCACACACAAGTGATAAACACAATCTACAATAATAGCATCCCTCACTGGCGTGGACACATACACATGAGCATTCAAAGAATCACGGGGCACAACCAAATACGAAGCAAAATAGGATGACACATAGGAGTAAGTAGACCCGGATCAAATAGAACTGAAGCATCTCTACTGTAAATTGAAACAGTATGTGTGATACCAACGTCAGATAACTCAACCTCAGGCCTGGCTGGGAAAGCATAACACCGGGGCTGGGCCCCACCACTCTGAACTACGTCCCTGGGATGACCTCTAACTGGCTGGTCTCCACCTCTAACGGCCTGACCTCCACCTCTAACAGTCTGGGCTCTACCTCTGGCTGCCTGACCCCTGCCTCTGGCTGGATGAGCAGGTGGTGAAGCAACTGGTGCCAGAACCATGGCACGAGAACTCTGATGCTGTGAGTTGCTCGTTGCCCGAGGGCAAAATCTAGCAATGTGCCCCGGATTACCATAAGTATAACATAACTTCGGCTACTGTGACTGCTGACCCTGACACTGACCCTGTCGACCTGAGTAACCACCCTGATAACTATGGAGTGGAGGTGCGCTAATAGGAGATGGTGGTGCACTATAGGCTAGCTAGTCGGAATAATGCATCTGAGGGCCACGACGACCTAAAGCACCGTGGGATGCCTGGAGTGCTGAATGATCTGGCCTAGGAGGATGGCCTCTATTAAAAGTACGCCTGCCTCTAGGTGAGGCACCGCTGAACTCATCGGAATAACGAGGTCTCTTGTCAGACCCCTGACCTCCCTGTGCAAGAATCATCTCGACTAGTGTGGCGACATTAGCTACCACCTAAAAATAAATCTCACTCCTAGTCTCCTTAGCCATATGCAATCTAATAGGCTGAGCAAGTCCATCAATAAACCTTTTCACCCCCTCTCTCTCTTGGCGGGCAGCAGAAGAATAGCATGATGAGCCAAATCCATAAAATGGGTCTCATACTGAGTAACAGTCATATTTCCCTAGTGGAGGCGCTCAAACTGACGGCGACGCTCCTCTCTCAACGTGATAAGAAGAAACATCTCTATGAAGAGTTGAGAGAACTAGTCCCATGTAAGAGCAGGCAACCCAACTGGTCTGGTCAACAAATAATCTCTCCACCATTTCTTGGCGGAACCAGTCATCTGAAATGCAGCAAAATTGACCCTATTGGTCTCCACTATACCCATGTTCCGTAGAACCTCGTGACAGCTGTCAAGATACTCCTGGGGATCCTCTGAAGGAGCACCACTGAAGTGAATAGGAAAGCGCTTGGTAAACCTGTCCAATCTCCATAAAGNGTGCACTATAGGCTAGCTAGTCGGAATAATGCATCTGAGGGCCACGACGACCTAAAGCACCGTGGGATGCCTGGAGTGCTGAATGATCTGGCCTAGGAGGATGGCCTCTATTAAAAGTACGCCTGCCTCTAGGTGAGGCACCGCTGAACTCATCGGAATAACGAGGTCTCTTGTCAGACCCCTGACCTCCCTGTGCAAGAATCATCTCGACTAGTGTGGCGACATTAGCTACCACCTAAAAATAAATCTCACTCCTAGTCTCCTTAGCCATATGCAATCTAATAGGCTGAGCAAGTCCATCAATAAACCTTTTCACCCCCTCTCTCTCTTGGCGGGCAGCAGAAGAATAGCATGATGAGCCAAATCCATAAAATGGGTCTCATACTGAGTAACAGTCATATTTCCCTAGTGGAGGCGCTCAAACTGACGGCGACGCTCCTCTCTCAACATGATAAGAAGAAACATCTCTATGAAGAGTTGAGAGAACTAGTCCCATGTAAGAGCAGGCAACCCAACTGGTCTGGTCAACAAATAATCTCTCCACCATTTCTTGGCGGAACCAGTCATCTGAAATGNCATCAATAAACCTTTTCACCCCCTCTCTCTCTTGGCGGGCAGCAGAAGAATAGCATGATGAGCCAAATCCATAAAATGGGTCTCATACTGAGTAACAGTCATATTTCCCTAGTGGAGGCGCTCAAACTGACGGCGACGCTCCTCTCTCAACATGATAAGAAGAAACATCTCTATGAAGAGTTGAGAGAACTAGTCCCATGTAAGAGCAGGCAACCCAACTGGTCTGGTCAACAAATAATCTCTCCACCATTTCTTGGCGGAA
>AWOL01S0067273.1:9219-31747 GCA_000715115.1 Nicotiana otophora
AATAGACCCTCGGCATCCTTCCCTCCAAGAACTCTCCACCTTGCTCTTGGGGTGGCTCGAACTCACAACCTCTTGGTTGGAAGTGAAGGTTGCTTACCATCAGAGCAACCCCTCTTGTCTAAATGCATATGCATTCAATATGTATTCCAAAGATTCTTGTTATGTTGAGTCACTGTTGAGAATGTAGTTTAAGTATGGGTTGTGTGTTATTACGTTATGATTTAAAAACATGATTTTAATGAAAGCTATCATGTCAATTGTGTAAGAAATCACATGTGCCTAAGACCCTAAATTGCTCAAATATGTGCTTAAAGTCTTGAATAGAAATGTTTGTTGTTGGCAATCCGTGATAATGTTTGAAAGTGGAATAGTGAGCATGAATTATGAAAGCCAACATAACAAGAATGATATTGCGTTATGGCCAATGGTGCCAATAAAATGAATGATATGAAAAAGATTACGAAATGAGTGGTAAATCCTTTTAATAATAAATGCCTTGGGAGTATCGTTTAGACACCGAGGAAGGGTAGATCGGAACAACCTAACACCGAAACTATACGTGCCGGTGAAGGAGTGATTGAGGGTTAAATTCTCGTATTAATATGATAAGATTGTTTCACCTTATATGGGATGAGATTGGTGTGTTGAGATGTTTCCCCTTAAATGGGATGAGATTATTGCTAGCGAGATGTGATGTGATGTAGACACATATGACATTGTGGTGAGACGACTTAGCCGATCGGGCTGAGATCGGACGCCATGTCACGCACATGGTGGTATTGTGAGTATATGTCTCGGAGTGAGCCGGCTTAGTCGATTGGGTTGAGATCGGATTTCGTGCTAAAACACGGTGGTATATCGGTGCTAAAGATCTCCCAACTTAAATTACTGAAACTTACTTGAAATTTACCTTTCCCCTAACCTGACACCTTGCTATTGTTTGAGTCTCTTATTTATTTTATATTTTATTCTCCGTTTACTGTTACTCATTCTATTGAGAGGGTTTTTAGTTTTACATACTAGTACTATTCTATATGTACTAACGTCCCTTTTGCCAGGGGCGCTACATCTTTAATGGATGCAGGTGGTTCCATAGCAGGTGGTATTGATCAGTGTTAGAAGCACACCCTCTCCTCAGTTGACTTGGTGAGCCCCACTTTATTTTGGGGTCATGTATCTCTTATCCTTTGTACATAGCGTTTTAAGGTATAGTCGGGGCCTTGTTGTCGGCACTGTCATTGAACTCTTTTGTTCCTGTTAGAGCCTCCATAGATATAGTGTGGGTTGTGTCTGTTTTTGCGAAGGTCAAACTAAAAGTATTGTAATCGTATCATTTGTTCCACTTTAACTATGATTGTACAATGTACTATTTTGGAGGCTTGTTAATGACGTAACTAATAGAAATGAACTCGTGTTATTCACATGACCTCTTACTGTTTAATTAATGAAATGTATTCTTCTCTTTATTCATGGGTAAGTTCGGTAGACGACACGGTGCAGGTTTGCTCGACCAGGGTAACTTTATTGAGCGTCGGTCATGCTCCCCGAGGTCGGGACGTGGCAAAAGGATCCTATTCTTGGAAGAATAGGACGCTCTTTTTGTCTTACCAGAGGAATGCTGGGATCCAAGCTTAGCTTGTATACGTCCACTTCCGTTGGGATACCAGTCATATCCGCATGTGACCACGCAAAACAATCGACAAATTTAAGAAATTTAATAAATCCATACCTAAGTTCGGGCTGCAGTCCTGTTCCCAAATGGAATTTCCTCTCCAAGAATTGTTTGAATAATGCGACTTGCTCAAGTTCTTCCGATATGGACCTTGTTGCATTCATCTATTCTAGTACTTGGAAATACCTTGGCACCTGATAGGATTCTGATGTCCTTTCCCCCTAGTCGACTTCACTTGGCTCGGGAACAGGCGATGGCTCATGTGATTGATATGCTGCACGCTCCTTCCCTTTGCTACTAGAGACTGAGATTGCATTCATCTCCCTCGTTGCCGGTTGGTCGCCTCTTATTTGTTTAACTTCCTCGGGAGTTGTAAATTTCAGCAACTGAAGATATGTTGATGACACAACCTTCATTTCGTGCAACCATGGTCTCTCCAGGATGATATTATAACCCATATCACCATCCACTACCTCGAAAAGGGTCGTCTTCATCACCCCCTCAGCATTCTTGGGATGTAAGATCTCTCACAAGGTTGTCACGCTTGCCAGATTGAAAATCCTATAACAAAATCCCATTCAAAATCTCAAAATTCTAATTGAAGAGTTCTTCCTTTTTCCCAATTTCTCCCCCCAAATCACAAATTAGATGATAAAATTAAAGATGAAATCATGGGATTTAACCAAAACCAAATAGGAATCACTTACCCCAATCAACTCCACAAAACTCCCTTCATGAATCGCCCAATTCCGTGTTCTCTAGCTCAAAATATGAAAAATGGGTTCAAACCCTCGTTTTTTAAATTAATATTGTCAGCCGTGATTTCCTTCATCGCGAACGCGACCGTCCTATCGCGTTCGCGTAGGCCAACTTGAACTGCCTCCCAGTTTACTCTTCGCAAACGTGATCAACGCTTTGTGAACGTAAAGCTTTACAAGCTCAACTCATCGTGAATGCGGCCCATACCTCGCGAACGCGTAGACCAAAGACCTGGGGTCCCCAGCTGCCTCACTTCTCTTCGTGAACGCGACCTCACTCACACGTTCGCGATGCACACGCAGACCACACCTTCGCATCTGCGTCCTCTTCTTCACGAATGCGAAGAACAAAATCTTCCTAGCTCACATTAACCCTTCAGGAACGCGAGGCTCCTCTCGCGAACGTGAGGCTCCTCTCGCGAATGCGTAAGGGGAAACCAGAAAATATACACCAGCAGATATTATCCATCAACCAAAGTCCAAAAATGATTCGTTAACCACCCGAAACTCACCCGAGGCCCCCAAGACCTCAACCAAACATACCATCAAGTCCCACAATACTACACGAACTTAGTTGAATCCTCAAACCACCTCAAATAACATCAAAAGCATGAATCACTCTCCAATCCAAACTTAATGAACTGCAAAATTTCCAAATTCTACAAACGATGCTGAATCATACCAAACCACGTCTGATTGACCTCAAATTTTGCACACAAGTCATATTCAACATTACGGACCTAAATTATCTACATACCTCAAATTCATAGTCCGAACATGCTCCTAAGTCCAAAATCACCCAACGAAGCTAACAGAATGACGGAACTCTATTCCGGAGTCATCTTCACACCATTCTGACTACGGTCAAAATCCTAAGACTTAAACTTCCGTTTTAGGGACTAAGTGTCCTAAAACACTCTGAAAACAAAACAAGACCTCCCGGCAAGTCACATAAGCAGAAACAGATACAGGGAATGTAGTTAATAGGGGATCGGGGCTAATACGCTCAAAACGACCAGCTGGGTCATTACATCCTCCCCCACTTAAACATACGTTCATCCTCAAACGTGCCAAGAGTTGTTTCCAAGCCACCAAATCACTATTCCATCTTACCACGCACGTACCGGGGGTGATCTTACGTCACCCTATCCTATATAGGTCTGATAACACCACATAACTGAAATTTCTTAATTCTACCTAGCCCACAAGCCTTAGAATCCAATTTCCAACATTCGAAATTTCTTATAAGATCAGAATCCCGCAACCTACACACTGTATAAGTCTGAATAAGTTGTACCAAAAGCCGTAACCATAACTCAAATCTTCAAATACCATATAGCTCAAATGCTTAAAGCAATGATTTCTAATTACCATAGCCGCTCGAAACAACCCCATGCCGGCAATAAACCTCATATCAAACAAGACTCTATTCTAAAACCTTCTTACACCACCGATGATTAAAGAAACACGCAGAGACTCGTCACCATTCATCAGATCTACTAGTCGTGGACCTCCCTCTCCTTCGACAAGAACCATAGCAAATTCCTAAGATGACTTTCGATATTATCATTCCAAATATGCCACAATCAAATATGATAGCACCCATCCTAGATCCGACGACTTCGTCTTATCAAATACCAGCTACTCTACTGACATGCCACACCAATACTATCTAAAGCCACTATCCGTGCAATCCATGCACCAATAAGAAACATTCCAAATGTACTTAATCACAAAAATGACTCAAACAAGAGAATCGCCCCGTAAGCTCGACGAGTACCACCCCAACGCAATGCAATGCACGACCCTATCCAAATACTGATCCATATGAAATATCTCAACCACCATGCTCAAAATCAATGACCACGCGCAATCCGGCATCAAGTACTCGAAGTGCATTACCATATATAACCATGGAGAAGCAAATGAAACAATGCCACACAAACCCGAAAGAACATAACCAATGCGCAACCACTCATGCATCACCCAAATACCCATCTCGCGCAATTTCCGCTATAAGGCCCCAATAGAACTTCACCATGGGTGCATACAACCAACGAATCACAAATCCTTATAGCACAGAAGAGTAACTCATCGAACATATCAGAACACGAATAATCTCAACAACAACCGAATAGCACATCCCTCAACAATAGCAGTATGGATCTAACCAATCTGACTCGGTGTAGAATACATATCCTAATTGGGCCTACCAATGGACCCCCAAATCAACTCCAGGCACCCACACAAGGATAAATAACTCTCAGAAAGCCAACAATGACTGAATTATAACACATACTATCGTCTAGTTAGCTTCGGCCATGACTTCACAGTCCACAACCATGGAAACAACCTGCTCTTGAGAACTCCCAGTCTCCAAATTCATATAACACACAAATCACAATCTGATCCCAACTCCACCGCCCAAGCCACATAGGTCACTAAAGCCCAAGAATATTGCCACCAAAACATTTGTAACGTCTCCACATCATTGTTACCCAAAAGAACCAAGCATGACATTACCATACTATCTAGCCTACTACCCAGTTGTCCTATTTACTTCAAGTTTCTTCTGAATTAACCTCAATTTGATACTTCTCCTTGTCAGAACTCCACGATCCTTACCCAAAGCTTACTACAAGACACCCTAACATAACACCACACCACCATAAGGCCCGTAAGCCATTGTACTCTTCTTAAGTACCTTCATAAATGCCACAATTGTAACGCTCACTATGAAAATACATTATGTGAATTTTAAAATTATTCTTTTTACCTTTCTTATACTAAAATGTAGAATCCATAATCATACAGGATTACCGCAAATTTCGGCCCCATTAAATGTAATTTCAGATTCTAAATTGCACCGTCCAAACAGGCTAAAAGACACGTGCCTCATTAGCACATCAACGCTCGAGGGGTAACCCTGCCTCAACACCACCGATCAAATTCACACTCCGTGTGCACTACATCCTTCAAAATAATAATTTAATCATTTCATGATTTTTCATAAAGTGTAATATAACCCGCATTCAAGAAATTTTCTTACTCAAGTCATCCCTAATATCAACCTCTGCAAGTCATAACCAATCAACAAGTATGCCTCAGCCCAAAAACTAATACAGTACAAAATCGTGCAATCAAATCATAGATAGCAGACTCCCCCACTTGGCTCAATGCCATATAACAAAACATCTGATAACTCACCATACCCTAGGTAACATCTAAATTGACCATACTAAGCAATAAAAGATCTACTCTAGTCTCCAGACTCCTAATAGTCACCACACATGACCGATATACACGGTCCACAATGACAGTATCGCCCACCAGCATAGACACATGAATAGGTGAAACTAGAAACTCACGGGCATATCCAGATAATAAGCGAAATGCAAAGACATATATGAATAAGGGGGACCAGGGTCAAATAATACAGAGGCATCTCTATGGCAAACTAAGACAATACCTGCAATCACAACATCTTAAGCAATGTCATCTGGTCTGGCAAGGAGTGCGCAGAAACGGGCCTGACCGCCACCTGATCGGCCTCCCCCTCTAGGGCGACCCCTAGCTGACTGAGCTCCACCCCGATCTGTCTGGGCGGGTGGTGAAGTGATTGGTGCCAAAGTCGAAGGCTGACTCCTCTGCTGAGATGAACCTACCGAAAGGTGGGGACAATGACTCTTGATATGGCCCAAATCTCCGCACTCAAAGCAACCTCTCTCTGTAAATGGCAGTAGGGACTGAAGGTTACCCCGAGCACCGGAATAACTGCTAGAAGGTCCTAACACAGATGAACCCTGAGCTGATGGTGCATGAGATGAACTCTGAGCTAGTAGTGCACTGAATGAAGATTGGCCCTACTGATAGTTGTGTTCACCATGGCCAGATGATGCACCACGGTGAACCAGGCGAGTCGTCTGAGCATGTATGAAAGGACGACTCCTACTGTGGTGGAACTGACCCCTAGAAGGAATACCGCTGAATCCACCCTGTCCAAGAGGCCTCTTGGCCACCCTCTCAACCCGCTCCTGGATGCGAACTATCTCAATTTGACTAGCAATATTGACAACCTCATCAAATGTAGAACCAGGCACTCTCTCTCTAGTCATAAGCAATCGCAGCTGAAAAGTGAGGCCATCTATAAACCTCCTGATCCTTTCCCTATTTGTGGGAACCAACCAGATAGCATGACGGGCCAACTCTGAAAATCTCATCTCATACTGCGTCACGGACATATCAACCTGACGAAGCTGCTCGAACTGCATGTGCAGCTCTTCTCTGTGGGACTGAGGCACGAACTTCTCCAGAAAGAGAATGGAGAACTGCTGCCAGGAAAGGGGTGTTGCGTCGACCAGCCTACGCCTCCCGTAAGCCTCCCACCAACTAAAGCCAGCCCCAAAGAACTGAAAAGTAGTGAACGAGACCCCACTGGTCTCTAGAATAGGGTATTGTATCCTCTGACAACTGTCCAAGAAGCCATGGGCATCCTCTCCCTCAGCACCACTGAAAGATAGAGGCCGGAGCCTCCCAAACCTCTCCAATCTACGTTGCTCATCCTCGGGCATAGAAGGAACCACGTAGTCTTGAGCAACTGCAATCGGCTGGGCTGGTGGTGCCCCCGATGTCTGGAGTCCCTGTACCAGTTGCTCTGGTGTGCGGGCGACGGGAGTCTGAGTGCCTTCCCCGGCCTAAGGAGTGGCTGATGCGGCCGGAACAGAGACCGCCTGAGCAAGACTAGTGCACATGGTCAGAATTTGAGCTAAGGCCTCCTAAAGGCTTGGAATCACAATGGGCACAGGTGCTGCCTGAGCTGGTCCCACAGGCTCATCCACAACTGGATCCTGCTCCTGAATTGGGGCAACGGGTAGATGTGCAGGTGTTTCCCTAGCTGTAGTGCGAGTTGCACCTCTACCCCTACTGCGACCTCTACCACGACCTCGACCTCTTGCGGCCCTGACTGGTGGCTGTCCATGCTACCCCGTAGTACACATCCTCACTATCTATGAGAGAATTAGAACAACACAAATTTAGTTACCAGAATCAAAAGATTCGCACGACAAGAATTCAAGAATGTGAAGTTTCCTAATGGTTCGGCAGCCTCTCGAAGCTAAGTACAGACGTCTCTGTACCGATCCGCAAGACTCTGCTAAACCTGCTCATGACTCGTGAGACCTATGTAACCTAGGCTCTGATACCAACTTGTCACGACCCAAAATCTAACCGTCGTGATGGCGCCTGTCATGGAACTAGGAAAGCCACAACTCAACATCTCAGCACAGAAAAATATTTGAACATAAAGACGGAAGCAATTTAATAATTTAGGAAAAGCATTTTTGAAATCAAAAATATCCAAAATACGATACAATCCATCCCAAAACCGGGGTGTCATAAAGTACAAGAGCGTCTAAATCATAATGCAGTCAACTACAGTATCTAGAGAAATAAACTGAAAATACAACTAGTGATAAAGAAGGAGAGTCAAGTCCTGCTAATGCCGTGCAGCTACCTTAGTAGTCTCCGAACTCTGAAGCCGCAATCAGTAACCGCCGATGTGACCAACAATGCCTGGATCTGCACACGAGGTGAAGGGAGTAACGTGAGTACATCTAACTCAGTAAGTAACATGTCCAAACTTTGGACTGAAAGGTAGTGACGAATTCAGCCGGTACAGATAAGTCTCCAAATGACAAACTCACCATACCCTACCTCAAACCGAGCAAATCGTACTCCGAAATGCCTTTGCCCCTCGAATCAGTCTCCAAATGCCCCGAATCTAGCCACAAGCAATACGGTATAATTAATATAGGCTAAAGGAATCAATTCCACAAGAAAAACACGAAATTATTAGCCAAAAAACCGAAATCCGCCTGAACCCGTCCCCCGGGCCCACGTCTCAAAATCTAACAAAAGTCACAAAACCCGAAAGTTCATTCACTCACAAGCCTAACCATGCCAAAATTACTCAAATCCGATAACAAAATACCATTCAAAATCTCAAAATTCTAATTCAAGAGTTCTTCCTCTTTTTCCCCAAATGACAAATTAGATGATAAAATTAAAGATGAAATCATGGGATTTAACCAAAACCAAGTAGGAATCACTTACCCCAATCAACTCCACAAAAATCCCTTCAAGAATTGCCCAATTCCGTGTTCTCTAGCTCAAAAAATAAAACATGGGTTCAAACCCTCGTTTTAGAATTAATACTGTCTGCCCAGATTTCCTTCATCGTGAACGCGACCGTCCTCTTGCGTTCGCGTAGGCCAACTCAAACTGCCTCCCAGTTTACTCTTCGCGAACGCGATCAATGCTTCGCAAATGCGGCCCATACCTCACGAACGTGTAGACCAAAGACGTGGGGTCCCCAACTGCCTCACTTCTCTTCGCGAACGCAACACCACTCACGCGTTCACAATGCACACGCAGACCACACCTTCGCGTTCACGTCCTCTTCTTTGCTAACACGAAGAACAAAATCTTCCAAGCTCACATTAACCATTCACGAACGCGAGGCTCCTCTCGCGAATGCGTAAGAGGAAACCAGAAAATATACACCAGCAAATATCAGCTATCAACCAAAGTCCAAAAATGATCCGTTAACTACCTGAAACTCACCCGAGGCCCCCGGGACCTCAACCAAACATACCATTAAGTCCCAAAACACTATACGAACTTAGTTGAATCCTCAAACCATCTCAAATAACATCACTCTCCAATCCAAACTTAATGAACTTCTAAATTTTCAAATTCTACAAATGATGTCGAATCATACCAAACCACGTCCGATTGACCTCAATTTTTGCACACAAGTCATATTCAACATTACAGACTTACTCTAACTTTCAGAATCAGATTCCAACCCAGATATCAAAAAGTCAACCCCACGGTCAAAGTTTTCAAAAATTCGACTTTCGTCATTTCAAGTCTCAATTAGCTACAGACCACAAATGCACAGTCTGGACACATTCCTAAGTCCAAAGTTATGCAACAGAGCTAACGGAACGACGAAACTCCATTCCGAAGTCGTCTTCACACCATTCCGACTACAGTCAAAATCCTAAGACTTAAGCTTCTATTTTAAGGACTAAGTGTCCCAAAACACTTTGAAACCAAACAAGACCTCCCGGAAAGTCACATAAGCAGAAATAAATACGGTAAATGCAGTAAATAGGGGATCAGGGCTAATACGCTCAAAACAACCGGTTGGGTCACTACATAACTTTTCTGGCCCCATCATGGGCCTTGATTAAATAATCCACGAGCATATCAAAGGAGCCTATAGAATGCTCGGCCAAAAGCGAATACCACGTCAGGGCTCCCTTCATAAGAGTCTCCCAAAATTTCTCCAGCAAAAAAGGTACTCAATCTCATGGGGAGCTAAATCGTTTCCCTTTACAACCATTGTATAGGTGGTTATATGCTCCTGAAGATTTGATGTACCATCATACTTCGGCACGTCGGGAATTTTAAACCATTTCGGGATCAGTTCTGGTGCCGCGCTTAGTTTGTATGGCAATTATGTGTACTTTTTTGAGTCCAGCCTTTTCAGCACTGGTGGTGCACTCAGAATTTAATCCGTTTGGAAATTTACTTCCCTCATAAATTGCATGAGTTCGATTTTAAAGGGATGACTCTCGTTGTTGTGACCGGATCCATTCCCCCCGGCCCCATCAGAGCCGACCTCACCCCTCGGGGTGTTGTTGTCGACCCTCTGCGTCATTTGGTTTGTGGGAGCACCGGGAAGAACTGGGCCTCGCCCATTCGCGTCGTTGGAGGCGCCGGACAACGCTTGCTTCAGTTCTGTCATAACCTTATCATGTCATGTTAGATGGCCTGTAATGGCCTCTTGTTATTCTTGCAAGACCCCGACTGCTTCGACGACGTGCTCTTCTTCATCATCCGTGGACCGGCATGGCATCGTTACCCTAATTGCAGGTATCACTAATTAAATCCTCGTGCTGAGGCTGATTTCTTTTGGGCCTCAACGTTGTGTTGTTGTTAAGCATTAGGAATTTGGGTGATCACACGCTTCACGTGAACCCCAAAAATTAACAGGGCAGAGAGCATCAAGTTAGTAACAAATGTAAGGATCAATTCAATTATACGACTGTCTATGCCCCACGGTGGGCGCCAAACTATTTATCCGTAAAACGGTATAGTTGAATTTATACGTGGTTTATATACAAGTGAATTAATTTAATCCAAAAATAATAGATGAATTAGACAGAAATATAAGACTTAGCCTTAAAATTGAAATATACGACAAATATCTTGGTTCTGGGCGCAGAGCTACCAGGAGCAATAAGAACAACACAAATAAGCAAGAAAGTAAAATGGTATTGAGCTTTTGATAGAGAATAGTGTGTACTTGTCAGAAAATTCGTGTCTCTCACAATGATAATAGAGCTCACTATTTATAGCTACACCTAGGGAAAACGGTCCTAGGATTAAGCTCCTCTTTAATGATAATTATGAGGGCCATTGAAGGATGCGTAACGGTGGGCAATGAATGTCATATTCTCTGTAACAGATCATGCACTTAATATTGTAGAATATTCTTCATTGAATGCTACCGGATGGTGGCATTAATTTTGTCGTTATAAGTATCATTCTTTCCGGTGACAAGCGAGATCATTATCTTCGGGTTTAGCCATCTTCTTCATTCGGTTCCACGTGTCGCTTTCTCATGCAATCATTAAATGTGAACATATTTTACTCTATATAATATTACCTTTATAAGTAATATAGTAACACATACAAATATAAGTAAAGAGTCATTTCACAATATTTATGTCATATTATATTATGGGTTCATATGTTTTCAAAATGATTAAATTTATAAAAAGTTGAAGGGACGTAACTCTCCAACCTTGGCAACCATATGTTAGAAAGTAATGTCTTCTTTGACTTTTGGTAATGCATCAATCCTAAAGCAAGAATACCACACCAGGAAGGAGCAATTAATCACCCATAAATGACGAGAACTGCATAGTCATTAGTCATTATCATAAAAATAACAATTTAACCCAAAATGAAAATTTGTAATTTTGATAAAAGTTAACTGAAATTCTCGGGCACCTAACAAAAAAGCGTATGGAAGCTTCCTGGTCAAGATTCTGATAATCTATTGGAATTATGGATTCTTTGTAGTTTTGAGAAGTAAATGGGACAAACAAAGTAAAAATATTCAAGAAACATGAACTGATGCACAGTTCATACCAAGACAACTAAAAAGTTTCATGAAATAAGTACATACATAATGCTCAAATTTTAGAAAAAAACCAAAAGCTAAAGGAGAAATTCAATTTAAATCAAAAATCATACCTAATTAGAGGCTGGCAGCGATTGAGAACTAATTGCAGTAGTTAGTTCTTAAAGAGGTTAATTATTCTATTTTTTATCATGCTTTTTATAGATGCCGTTCGCTAACCCTAATTTAAAGTAAGGAAAAAGAATTTATATTAGGTAAGATTAAGTTAATATGTAAAGATTTAATAAATGAAACTTTAGTTGTTTTTAAACTCTTAATATTGTTAAATTACTATCTTGATCAATATAAAAAATATTTTTTAGGGGTAAAAAAGGCAAACAACATTTCGCTAATAGGCTTCGTGCTTTTAATGTAACTAGTCTTAGGGTACGCGCTTTGCACGTGTAGTACCCTATCTTAATGAATACAAACTTTAAAAAATGACATGAACATCATATTAAAAGTTGTTTTGAATTATAAAATCAAAGTTAATTTTTCTTTTTGTAAATTTATGAAATGATGTTTATTTATCCTATTTAACTAACTTACTAAAGGAATAAACTCTATCCTATATATAACTCCTAAACCATCATTAACCTGAAAATATATTCCACTTTTATAATCTTACTACTTCAAATTTACCGTTGCGCTTACTTTTTAGTTACAGCAAGAGCACATAACCCTTGGATTTTTTAGAGATTTTTAATTTTTTTTTAAAAAATACATAAAGTATATTTTTAAGTTCATTCTAAAAAGACAGAAACATAGTCAGCTAACTTACACAAAACCTTTGTTTCCTCATGAGAAAAATGCAAATTATTCGATTACTTTAATCAATAAAAGAAATAATATATAGGAATTATTTCAACATATTAGAAAAGAGAAATTATTATTGCAAAATAAATAATTAAGTCACTAAAGTATGATTAATCTATAAGTTTTTCCCTTTTAGTGAGAGCTTTCCTTCTTTGTCTAGATACATAATCATGCATCCCAGATTCTATATTTAGATGCATCAAAAATTATTTTTCTATGGAAATCAAGAGTATATGTTTATTTAGATTATCTACAATTGATAGATTATAATAAAAGAGTTCGAATATGAAATGTATGCTAAGATCAAAATTAAAATTTATTCTTTTCATCAATTTGTACAATGTGTAATTTTAGTTTTCTTGTTTCGGTTCTCATTTAAATAGGAACTTTTTAAAACTAAGTCCAATTTAATTCAAAAATATATTTTAATTGCTTATATTTTCTAAAAGCATTTTAAGAGAAATTTACAAGAATACTTTGCTTGTTAACTTCTATTCTATTATGATTTCTTATTTTGTTGAATAGTTTTTACTCCCACTAAATACATATAAATGATTTTCTAGCAGCTGTAACTTAAGTTCCTTTTTTATTTTGTATCGTTTTGTATAAAATGGCACATGCTTTACATTACTATTGTGAGATAATTTGTACTCCTAAAATTATATCTGTAAAATATTTTAATTCTAAGCTTAAAAAATATTCTAATAAAACAAAAAGCAAACTGCCTACAAAAACGTTAGAAGAAAAAGAAAGCAAAATATTTTAATTACTTGTCTGAGTTGAGCTTTGGTTTAATTGAGTGAATTACAATAATTAATTTTCAATTTAGATATACCATTTAAAAATAATTAAATAATAATAACTTGTGAATCAAACTTGAACTAAAGAAAACACAGATTGAAGGAAAATTAACCATTTTTTACTCCCCATAACAACTTTGTCTTGTCTTGTTAACTTGTTGGAAAGGATAACGTGAACTTCTCATAAATATAAATGTAGTTAAAAGAGAAAATTTTATTAAACAACAAACCTCCTAACCTAAAAAGAGTATAAAGTAATCGAGAGTATCCTATTGTGAATTGAAAGCTTATTTAATACTCCTAAATCTTAATGGAGTTGAAAGTATAGTAATTCTAGAATTGGAAGAAAAGTCCCAAATAATAGGAAAATAATTAGGAAAATAAACCAAAATACATTTGTTTTCAATGTAAAATCTATTTTAAAGGGTAAAAAAATTGAACAATATTTCGCTAATGACCTTCATGCTTTTAATGTAACACTAACTTTAGAGTACGCGCGTTGCGCGTGTTCTTCATATCAATGAATATAAAATTTGAAACAATTACACAAAAATTATTAAAATATGTGATGAGTTATAAAATAAAATTTTTAAAGTAAAATCTTAATAAGAACTATTGATCATATTAGCCAACTTAATAAAGAAAACAATTATATCATGCAAAAGTATTCTAATGCCTTTACATAATTTCGATATATGAGTTGCGCATTTACTCTAATAGCTCAATAGTGTAGAATAATATACTGACTTGTCAAATATCATGTAACTATACCATGTTCTCATAGCCTTAAGAAAATAATTTTTATTTGCTCAAAGTACCTAATATAAATTTTATATTATTCCTATTGAACTCAAGTTGAAGAATACGAATAATAATAAGATACTCCATATATTGTTAGATACAATTATCATAGAAAGAATTTTATTAGATTAGAAATATTTAAATCCAACAATATTTATTTCAAGAAAGAAATAAAATCATATAAATTAAATCATTATATCATTATGATATGAAATAATTTGTTTAAACATTATATATATTGTTAATGTACTCAAAATAAGTTAAATTATTTACATTGCTAGAGTATTATTTAACCGCTAAATCATAATGTAGGATCTGGTATTGGAGAGCAAACTAAAGGTGTTTAACGGGCCGGATTGACTCGGTTCCGGACCGGCCCAAATCGGTATTAACCCAGATCGGTGGTAGGG
Source organism: Nicotiana otophora (assembly GCA_000715115.1). NCBI lineage: Eukaryota > Viridiplantae > Streptophyta > Magnoliopsida > Solanales > Solanaceae > Nicotiana > Nicotiana otophora. The sequence goes on from AWOL01S0067273.1 coordinate 23,733, forward strand.
GGCCGGGTAGGGCTGGATTTGGCGGGGTTAGGGGTTTGGTCCTTTTTCGGTTAACCGGACCGGTTGTAACGACCCGGCCGGTCATTTTGAGTATTATAACCCCGTTCCCCCATTTACTGCTTAATTTATGCTTTACAATTATTTTATGATTTACCGGGTTAGTTGGTTCGGGTCCAGAAGGAATTCGGAGTGAAATAAGAGACTTAGTCTCATAATTGAAAATTTTAAGTTAGAAAAGTGATCGGATATGGACCTATATATCAACAACCTCGGATTTGAATTTTGATGATTCCGATAGCTCTGTATGGTAATTTTGGACTTAGGAGCGTGTCCGAAAAATTATTTGGAGGTCCGTAGAAGAATTAGGCTTGAAATGCCGAAAGTTGAATTTTTGGGGAAGTTTGACCGGGTGGTTGCCTTTTCGATATCGGGGTCGAAATTCAATTCTGAAAATTTTAATAGGGTTGTCATGTCATTTATGACTTGTGTACAAAATTTGAGGTCAATCGGACGTGATTTGATAGGTTTCGGCGTTGTTTTGTAGAAATGGAAAGTTTCAAAAGTCATTAGGCTTAAATTTATGTGTGATTCGTGTTTTTAGTGTTGTTGGATGTAATTTGAAGACTCGACTAAGTTCGTATGATGTTTTAGGACTTGTTGGTATATTTGGTTGAGATCCCGAGGGGCTCGGGTGAGTTTGAATGCTTAACGGATCAAAATTTGAACTTGAACAGCTGCTGGAATTTTCTAATATCTGATGTTGTTTTCCTTCTACGTGATCGCGTGAATGTGTCTGCAATCGCGTAGGCTTAGTTGGTCAGTGGAGGTTTTTGTTCTACGCGATCGCATGGGGATATCTGTGATTGCGTAGGGTTAATTTGAGGCAGTGATATTTAGTGCTTCGCGATCGCTTGAAGCGGGACGCGATCGCGTAGTTATGTGAGTTTGTTATTCGCGAACACGTGAAGAAGGTCGCGTTCGCGTAGAGGAAATGGGGCAGAAATGGAAATTACGCGTTTGTGCTTGGCGATCACGCGGTAAGGTCCGCGATCGCATTGGTCTGTGATGTTGTGCATCGCGATCGCGTGGGAAAGTCCGCAATAGTGTAGAGTTAAACATGGGCTGTGCAAAACTCTTCTTCGCGATTGCGTGGTGATGTTCGCGATCGCATAGAACAAATGTCTGGGCAGAGAGTTTAAGTTCTCATTTTCCATTTTTGATGGATTGGAGCTCGGAAAGAGGCAATTTTTGGGAGATTTTGAGAGGAAACGACGAGGTAAGTTTACACGACCCAAAATCCAACTAGTCGTGATGGCACCTAACCCAACCCGTTAGGTAAGCCAACTATTCACTATCCAATTCCAATGTAATTTAACAAGATAATTATTAAAGAAAATATATGAAACCATTACATTTTCCCAAGAACTGGTAGTACAAATCATGAGCTTCTAAGAATAGAGTATATAAAGTTGGTATGAAATAATACATCATCTGTTTGAAAAGTACATAAACAGAGTTTTCATGAATCTAAGGCTACCATGAACAGGAGGCAGCAACAACCGGAACACAGGTACATCTTCAAATCCGGCAACCATCGAATGCAGCAACAACGACAGCCAATATCTGCAAGCAATGTGCAGAAGTGTAGTATCAGTACAACCGACCCCATGTACTGGGTAAGTAATAAACCTAGCCTTTGGTTGAAAGTAGTGACAAGCTTGTACCAAGGTCAGAATCCAACTTCCATAACCAACAATAATTCATAACAATATAAAACAAGTAAAACCAGAAGTAACTCAAAAAATAAATGCTCAGCTAAATCGTGACTTCTGAAAATAGTTCTGCCTTTCAAGTACATCAGTGAAAACCCAAATCGTTTACCGAAGTTACCAAAAATATGAATAAATTTGAAAACAGTAATTTTTCCAAAATGCTTTCAATAATAAATAAAATGTCTCATTTTCTTTCCAGATAACCAATGTAAAACAAATGTATCACTATGCCCATCTGTCAACATGTGTGAGAAATCATGAATACTGGAATACCGTACAGCATACGGAAAACACATCTCTATGCATGTATATCATGTGTGCATGTCAATGCAAATGTATCTCAAAGATTGTACTCATGTACTCACACTCTCAGAGTACTCAATCTCACTGTCTCGCATTCTCTCTCACTATGTTCAGCACACTCAATCACTCAGCTCTATATAATACCTGCTGCGGCGTGCAGCCCGATCCCTGTTTATAGTCGAATGCGCTTACTGGGGGTGTGTACAGACTTATGAGGGGCTCCTACAGCCCAAGCGCTATACGCATGGACAACTCACGTGCTGCACGGATAACTCACATGCTATAATATCATATCTGGATCCGCACGGACAACTCACATGCTATAATATCATATCTGGATCCGCACGGACAACTCACATGCTATAATAATATTTGGATCTGCACGGCCAACTCACGTGTTGCACGGCCAACTCACGTGCTGCACGGCCAACTCACGTGCAATAGTATATTATATAGATCCGCACGGTCAACTCACGTGTTGCACAGCCAACTCACGTGCAATAGTATAATATATGAATCCGCACGGGTAACCCACGTGCAATAGTATAATATATATAAAGCCAACATAGCCTGTTACGGCATGCAGCCCAATCCCAAAAATAAATATCTTCACAATCAGGCCCTCGGCCTCCTTCAGTCATCATTCTCTCCAGTCTCTCTCTCATGGGTTCACAATGTCATAAGAATAGCCCAAAATGATGATATGATGTATCAATAAATAACAACAGAGACTGAGATATGATATGCAATGAAATGAATATGACTGAGTATGAATTTTTAATTTAAAATAAATAATTCACAATAATATGACCTTTGTGGTTCCCAATAATACTGGCACATAGCCTCAACATGATTTTTAATATGCTTTTCAGCTCAATTTATTTAACTCATTAAAACCGCATGGAAAATGCCAAGATCATTTAACCAAAATTTAACAGAAACAATTATGTCACAATTTCTATAGTGCACGCCCATACACCCGTCACCTAGCATGTGTGTCACCTCCCAACAATTTACGAAATACATATATTCAGGGTTCATACCCTCAACTCCAAGATTAGAAGAATTACTTACCTCGAACAAGCCAAATCCAATGTCGAGCAAGCTAAGCAATGCTCCAGCAATTCCACTCTACACGTATCAACTTCCAAACAGCTCGAATCTAGTTACAATTAATTTGATTTAGCCCACAAAATATATAGGAATTAATTCCACGTCAAAATACTAATATTTTCACAAAATCCGAAATTACGCCCCAAAAATCACCCGTGGGGCCCACATCTCAGAATCCGATGAAACTTACAAAATCCGACAACCCATCCAATTACGAGTTCAACCATACTAATTTCACTCAAATCCGACTCTGAATCGGTGTTCAAATCTCGAAAATTCATTTTAAAAAGTTTCTACAATATTTCCCAAATTTTCACCTCAAAGTACTAATCAAATGATGAAATCATTAATATATTCATGTATATTAACCAAATTCGAGTTAGAATCACTTACCCCGATGAATTTCTTGAAAACCCCACAAAATATCGCCATAAACCAAGCTCCCTAGGTCCAAAATGTGAAATAATACCATAAACCTCGGATATATAGTACATCCTCTGAACTCCAATTTCGCGTTCAGCAAAATTCCAAGCGCAGCCGCGCCCCAGGTCCCGCGGTCGCGAACAAATGGTGCGGCCGCGAAATTCTTGGGGCTGCACTGCTAGGCTTTAGTATTTTAGCTATAACTTACTCTACATATGTCCAAATGTTGACTTATTTTCCTTTATGGAAACTAGATACGAAGGGCTACAACTTTTGTTTTTGAATCATCTTAAAATTCCTTGTAGATCAAAAGATATAGGTTTTCGAAATCGGACGAGAGGATCTGTAGAACTTCCCGGAGCGCGGCCGCGGACAGAATTGCGCGGTCCGTGAAAATTTGAGCGCGGCCGCAAAATTCTGCTGCTGTCCGCATCCCTCCTTCACCTCAGTGACAAAAAATGCGCGGTCCGCGTCCCTCCTTTGCCTCAGCGCCCAAAAATGCGCGGTCCGTGTCCCCGAAAGTGTCAGAACAATATTAGAGTGCCGCAATGCCCGGACTCGCTCAAAACTCATCCCGAAACTCATCCGGAACCTCACGGAGACTAATCATATATGAATTTCAATCATAAAACACGCTACGAACTTGCTCGCACACTCAGAACACTGAAAAGAGGTCGTCTTGACCCGATATTGACCATGGCCAAACTCCCAAATTTCTTAACTATATAAATCTCTCGACCAATGATCCAAAAATATACCCAAACCACTCGAGACCTCAACCAAATATACCAACACGTTCTATAACATAACACAGACCTACTCGAGGCCTCAAATCACATCAAATAATATCGAAACGTCAAATCACACCTCAAATAAAAATCTATAAACTTTGAACTTTCAAATTCTATATCTTGTGCCAAAACACATCAAATCAATCCGGAATGGCTTCAAATTTTGCACACAAGTCACATTTCATATTACGGTCCTATTCAAATTTTCAGAATCGAATTCCGACCCCGATATCAAAAAGTCAACCCCCCGGTCAAACTTCCCAAAAATTCAACTTTCGGCATTTCAAGCCAAATTCCACTACGTACCTTCAAATAATTTTTCGGACACGCTCCTAAGTCCAAAATCACCATACGGAGCTATTGCAATCATCAGAATTAAATTCCGAGGTAGTTAACACATAAGTCAATATCCGGTCAACTATTTTAACTTAAGCTTCCAACATGAAAATACATTCTTCCAAGCTAACTCTCAAATACCTTAAAACCAAAACCAACAATTCACACAAGGCATAATACCTCGTAGGAAGTTATTCAAGACTTCGAATAGTTGGAAAGAGTGTAAATGCTCAAAACGACCAGTCGGGTCATTACATAAGTGTTCTTAACTCAATATTGGTTAAATTACCCGAATTCATGGTTATTTTTAACATTTAATCGGTGAATTAAGTTGGAAAATTGTGAAAACCCTCTTAGTTTAATTTGGAGATTTGAGGGTCGAGTTGATGTCGGATTTGAGTAAAATTTATATGGTTGGACTCGTGGTTGAATGGGCGTTCATATTTTATAACTTTTGTCGGGTTCCGAGACGCGGGACCCACGAGCAATGTTTTGAGTGTAATTTCGGATTTTGTGGAAAAATTAGTATTTTCTCATTGAATTAATTCTAATAAATTTTATTGACTGAAATGAACTATTTGTGGCCAGATTCGAGGCATTTGGAGGCCAATTCACGAGGAAAAGTCTTAGCGGAATAAGAATTTCACGGTTTGAGGTAAGTAACAGTTTTAAATCTGGTCCTGAGGGTATGAAACCCCGAATTTTTGTATCATGTGATTACTTTGGAGGTGAGGCACATGCTAGGTGACGGGCGTGTGGGAATGCACCGAGGGGATTGTGACTTGATCAGTCCCGTAAAACTGTAAAGTTGAATAATTTGTTGTTAGCTATAAGCTCTTTATGTGTTGTGGAAATTTGACTGTAAGACATGTTAGAAACCATGTTTAAGCTATATGTTGGTACTGCTGGGACCCACAGAGGTCGTGTACATATTGAATTATCTGCTAAATAGTTGTTTGGTACTCAGTCACAGTTTACTTGTTTATTTTATCTCAGTCTCTATTGTTCATTATTGGTGCATCATATCATTGTTGTTTGGGCTGATTTCATGATTATTCAGAACCCGAGAGACAGAGAGATCTATGACTAAGTGAGGCCGATGGCCTGATTGTGAGATATTGATACTATAGCACGTGAGTTGTCCGTGCAACACCTGAGTTGGCCATGCGGATCCAGATATTGATACTATAGCATATGAGTTATCCATGCAGCACATGAGTTGGCCGTGCAGATTATAGCGCTTAGGCTGTAGGAGCCCCTCCGAAGTCTGTACACCCCCAGTGAGTGTGGGTACCCATTGAGTGTGAGTGCTGAGGGCTGAGAGCCGAGTGGTTGAACTATTGTGACGAGTGGAGTATCTGTTACCTGAGAGGTTGTAGTTGCTTTTCATTTGTTGTTGCACTTAATTACTATTTGTCATTTTTGTGAAATTCTCTAAAAGATTTTATATTCGGATTACATAAACTGTATAAAATTGATTTGACCTAAACTGCCGAATTTGAAAGCATGTCTATTCTTTGGTGGAATTACTGGAAATGAACTGTAACTGTGTAGCTCGTCATTATCTTCAGTTCCTTATTTATTATTGTTACTTACTGAGGTGGTTGTACTAATACTATACCTTGCACTTCGTATGCAGATCCATGTATTTTCGGACATAGCGGGTGTTGATTCTTTCGCGCAATTGATTTTTTGGAAATTTTGAGGTAGCTGTCGTGTTTCGCAGACCTTGCGCTATCTCCTTATTTACAGTATTTGGTCTCAGGCTTTTATGGACCGTATTTTCCAGACTTGTATTCATATTAGATGCTCATGTACTCAGTGACACCAGATCTTGGGGAGTATTCGTATCAGTATTTGTGGGATTTTGTATTGTATTTAAATATTATATTTTCAAACTTAAAGAAAAATTGTGGTTTATGGAGATTATCGGCTTGCCTAGTATTGAGATAGGCGCCATCACGACAGGTTGGAATTTTGGGTCGTGACACTGGTCAAAACCGGTAAACTAAAATTACTGTTGAACCGGTTAACCGGCCCGACCCGAATCGTCTCAGTGGCTAATTTCTAATTTTTTTAAATCATTTGACCGTTGGCAAAGGTCAGCTTCTAATTTGATCGTTGCCAAACGGATATTGTTCTAGAATAGCCCTTTTTGGGGTAATGTTTTTTAAAAAATAACACTTTCATTAATTCCTAATTTAAAAATTATAAATACACCCCCTACCCTCTCTTCTTCCTTTCTTCACTCATCTCTCGTTTCTCAAACTCAAATTCTTAAATCTCAATTGACAGTCTTTCATTCTTCACCTAAATTGCAATCAAGTATTTGGCTCTCATTTTTTTAGAATTTAATTTATCGTATTATTTGAAGTTTGAACTTTGAACTTTGAATAATTGATGTTTCTTCGTGGTAACATTGGAGTTGCGAAAATCATCAAGTGTTCTAATTATTGCGAAATTCGGTGCACTCCCTAGCTCCAAGTCTTTCTCTTATTTACTATTTTTGTCACGATCCGAAATTCCCTCCTTCGGACCGTGATGTCACCTAACATTTCACGTGCTAGGCAAGCTAATATTAGAATAATATTACAAATTTTTAAACAAATTTTAAATTATTAATAATCAAGGAAACAAAAGCGGAAGCAAAGTTTGAAATATAGTGAAATAATCCATAAAAATAATGGTGTCTAACTACCATCCCAGAATTGGTGTCACAAGTGCACGAGCTTCTAGAATACATACAAATAAAGGTCTGAATAAAATAAAGTTATCTAGAGATAAATACACAGCTAAAGTAAAATAGACGGGGACTTTAGAACTGCGGACGCCATGCAGTTATACCTCAAGTCTCCTATGGTAGCTGAAATACGAGCAAGTCTATGGTACGCCACTGGGACCAACTCCAAATTCTACACAAGAAGTGCAGAGTGTAGTATCAGTACAAACCGACCCCATGTACTGGTAAGTGCTGAGTCTAACCTCGACGAAGTAGTGACGAGGCTAAGGCGGTTCACTTACATTAACCTGTACGCAATATTAATAACAACAACAACAAATAATAGAAATAAATCAGGTAACTCATTTATAATAATTGAAGCCAACTCAGCAGTCATAATCCATTATTATTTCAACCAATTCTGTTGCAGCGTGCAACCCGCTCTCACAATATATTCACATTCAATTTTGTTGCATCGTGCAACCTGCTCTCCCAGTATATTCCTTTTAATGAAGTCTGTCATATATTTATTTAAATCAAGTATATATATATATATAT